>OVAP01007316.1:0-10885 GCA_900406295.1 Aurinia saxatilis
AAAAAAAAAAATTAAGTAGTTCTAAACTTAGCAAATTTCTATAAAATATTAATGGATTGATCCATATAACTTAGCAAATTTCTATAGAAATGTTAATGGATTGATCCATATAACCATTTGATCCACCAAATTAAGTGGGTAATGGATCAATCCAACCCATTTGGTAAACGGATTGGATGAATCCATTATCCATTTTGCATTCCATCCTAATGGATATGGGTCGAAACGGATCGGATTATCCGTTTTGACACCCCTAGGTCTACCGGTGTAAAACAATATTAAAGATTTGATATCATTTGGTAATTTTAGAGAAATACTCAAATTTTGTGTGTATTAACCCACCAAATTAAGGATTTTTTTTTTGTATAATCTCTACTAGTGTCCAAAATATTCAAGCATTGATATAACTTGGTAATTTTATAAAAATACTCAATTTTTGTGTGTATTAACCCACTAAAGTTAGGGATTTTTTTTATTTTTTTGTATGATCTATACCGGTGTCCAAAGTATTGAAGTATTGATATCATTTAGTAATTTTAGAGAAATATGCAATTTTGCGCGTAACCCACCAATATTAGGATTTTTAGAAATTTCTNATTTTTTTGTATGATCTATACCGGTGTCCAAAGTATTGAAGTATTGATATCATTTAGTAATTTTAGAGAATATGCAATTTTGCGCGTAACCCACCAATATTAGGATTTTTAGAAATTTCTTTTGTATGATTTCTAACGGTATCCAAAATATTAAAGCATTGATATCATTTGGTATTTTCTTAAAAAAAAACTAAATTTTTGTGTGTATTAACCCACTAAAGTTAGGATTTTTACTCTCTTTTTTTGTATAATCTCGAACAGTATCTGAAATATTAAAACATTGATATCATTTGTAATTTTATAAAAATACTCAATTTTTTGTGCATTAGCCCATCAAATTTAGGATTTCTCAATTTTTTTTTGTATGATCTCTTACGATGTCAAACATATTAAACAATTGATATCATTTGGTAATTTTAGAAAAATATGCAATATNTTTTTTTTTTTTGTATGATCTCTTACGATGTCAAACATATTAAACAATTGATATCATTTGGTAATTTTAGAAAAATATGCAATATTCGTAACCCACCAAAGTTANAATTTTTTTTTGTATGATCTCTTACGATGTCAAACATATTAAACAATTGATATCATTTGGTAATTTTAGAAAAATATGCAATATTCGTAACCCACCAAAGTTAGAATTTTTCAACTTTTTTTGTATGATCTCTACCGGCGTCAAAATATTAAAATATTGATATCATTTGGTAATTTTAGAAAAAATACTCAATTTATGTGTGCTTTAACCCACTAAAGTTGGGAGTTTTTTATTTTCTTTTGTATGATCCCCACTGGTGTCCAAATTATTTAAACATTGATATCATTTTTTAAAAAATACTCAATTTTTGTATGTATTAACCTAGTAAAATTAGGATTTTTCGATTTTTCTGTATGACATCTCCCGGTACAAAAAAAATACTAAAGCACTTATATCATTTGATAATTTTGAAAAAAAATATATATTCAACTTTTGTGTGTATTAACCCACGAAGTTATGGATTTCTTTTTTTAACATCTTTCATTNTTTTTGTATGATCCCCACTGGTGTCCAAATTATTTAAACATTGATATCATTTTTAAAAAAATACTCAATTTTTGTATGTATTAACCTAGTAAAATTAGGATTTTTCGATTTTTCTGTATGACATCTCCCGGTACAAAAAAAAATACTAAAGCACTTATATCATTTGATAATTTTGAAAAAAAATATATATTCAACTTTTGTGTGTATTAACCCACGAAGTTATGGATTTCTTTTTTTAACATCTTTCATTCATTCACTTATATCATAATCAAGAGTTGATACATCCCAAATACATCAATATTGAACCAGTACATATACACATCCACAATTACATAACCAAACATTAAGACGAATGATGAAGAAGCGAATTTCCACTATGATTTGGAAAACGAAGCCTTACTCGTCAACATGTTGATAAACATGTTTCTTTCTTCCTCCGGAATCAATCCCAAAAGAATGAGATCGTCATTCTTGGCTATCATCTCTTGGATGAAACTCCATAGTCTTCTAATGTCATTGATGCTATTTAGGATCATCTCTTGCACATATTCTTCAATTCTCCATGAATATATTATATCCAGATCCCAACTGTGGTGATCAAAACATAATATCAACCTTTGAAATCTATACCAAATCTCTTTCGGTAATCGGGGTTGTAGATATTGAGCATTATGGAAAATCAGTAGACTCTTCACGGAGATAACGGATTCTTCTTGGATGAAATTGTAATGCAAACACACACCCAAAGACTAACCGTGAATGAAACGCCTCCGAAATATGAGGAAAATAGCGAGAACGATTCGTCATAGAGCTTTTTTTTATTAAGAAGTAGAGAAACAAAGACAAAAGAACAAAGGGGAAGAAGAGTACAGGCGACGTCTGAGTCGAAGCCAGCCGGAAAAATACTAAAATCCGGTCGGTCGCATTCGTTAAGAATCCGTCAATCGCCTAACGAGAGAAGAAACAGTTTTTGGGGTTCTTAAATTTTTACATTTATGGATTTTTTTTTTTTTATGATCTCTAACAGTGTCCAAAATATCAAGATATTTATATCATTTGGTAATTTTGGGAAAATTCTTAACTTTCGTGTGTCATAACCCAAAAAATTTATGGATTTTTTACTTTCTAATCATGGTCTCTAAAGGTGTCCAAAAATTAATATCATTGGTTTTGAAAAAATACTGAACTTTGTTGTGTATTAACCTACCTAGTTTAACAAAAAAAATTTTGAATAATCTCTAACGGTATACAAGATATTAATGCATTTATATCATTTGGTAATTTTGAAAATATATTCAACTTTCATGTGCATTAACCCACCGCAGTTATGCATTTTTTATTTTTTATGTTATCTAGTAGTAGTGTCCAAAATATTAAATCATTTCTATCATTTACTTTGGTGTGTAATATCTCACCAAAATGGTTACAAAATTCACATTATGTTAAAACTAAATACGTGTTTTGTTTGGGGGGGGGGACCTAGAGCCAAAACAATAATTCTCAAATTAAACGACACCGTTTAGATCCATTTGTATTCTATATATAGATACTTTGGTCTCCTCTTAATTGTTCAAAAAACGAAAGAAACAAAAAGAGTAAGAGATGGAGAGAGAGCAGAGCATAGAGGCGTTCGGATGGGCCGCGAGGGATTCATCGGGCCATCTCTCTCCCTTTGTCTTCTCTAGAAGGTAACAAACGTGATGAATGAGAGTGATGATAATGTTACATGATGCATGATTAATGTGACCACCCATGATTTATAATGATGATGATGATGATGTTATATATATGATGGTTTTTGTAGAAAAACAGGAGAAGAAGAAGTGAGAGTGAAGGTGCTATACTGTGGAATATGTCATAGTGATCTTCATTGTCTTAAGAACGAGTGGCATTCCTCTATTTACCCTATGGTTCCTGGGTATGCAATTTTTTATTTTTTTCTCAATAACATTTACTTTTAATAAATCCTCATAGATATTACCATTACAAAATTCACATTAATGTTTCCTCTACTCTAAACAAAACCAAGATGATGCATGAGTTCTTTGTATTGAAATCAGGCAGGCCATAAACCGGTTTTAAGATTTGAAGCTAAAAATAGCTATGGTTTGAGGCAGATGATCTATAAGAACAAAACCAATGATTCATTTGGCTCCCCTCGAGAACCTTCTGGGATCCTGGTATAGTGATTATAGTTAAATGAAACTTAAATTTTGATCCAAAAAACCTGTTAATAAGAAGTTTAAAATCGACTAATTGGTTCGTGCTGTTTTAAAATATCTAAATGTCAACTTCATTTTTGTAGGTTCTCACCTTCAGAATTGGTTGACAAAAAAAAGTCTAGCATAATATGTAATGCACATTGGGTATAGATGACATGATATTCAACCACATGTTTCAGAAAATATAAAAAATAATGGATTTGGTTGGTAAAATTACTTATTAGAGACCAAATTCAATTAATAGTTGAGTGGAACTAAATGTGGCAAAATCTCGTTTGCCCACTGTTTATAGTGGAGCACTTACGTAGCTCTTTTCTTTCGGCTAGATTAAAAAATATATGAGACAGATAAAATCAATTATTATTCTCACATAAGTTTTGCCAAAAATGACTTAAATGAGCTCATCTTCATTATTACCACCATCACTTCACTTTAAGTTGACTATTATTAGCCTTTGCTCTTCTTTTTTTTTTTTTTAAGTTGACTATTAGTAGCTTATGCTTTTTCTTCTTCTTCTCTGACATTATTATAGATTAATATGGACATATAATTTCAAAGAAAGAATGATCCCCACACAAAATCTTTCATTTTCTTGTTAGTTAATTTTTCAACTCTTTTAAAAAAATTAATAGGAATTCGATTAACTAATAACATAACATGTTCAAAGTTTTTTGAACGGATTGAAGAAATGATAATCGATACTGAAATAAATTTAAAATATATATATGTTGGTACTTGTAGGAGATAACAGTTTATAAAAAGGTGAGTGTTAAAAAGATAAGTGAAACGATGTGATTTGGTCATTTTACCGAAGAAATAAACCCTTTTCAATGTTATTACTAATAGTTACTGATAAATATTTCGGTATATCTCTTTCATAGTAATGAAAACCAATATATATATATATATATATATATATTTATTTTATTTTTTTTCGGTTTAAATATATACTTGTGGTTGTTTATGACAGTCATGAGATCGTTGGTGAAGTGAGTGAGATAGGAAGCAAAGTGAGTAAGTTCAATGTTGGAGACAAAATTGGTGTGGGATGCATAGTAGACTCATGCCGGACGTGCGAGAGCTGTCTTGAAGGTCAAGAAAACTATTGCACCAAAGCAGTCGCAACCTATAACGGAGTTCACCAGGATGGGACGGTTAACTACGGTGGATACTCCGACCACATCCTTGTGGATGAACGTTACGCCGTCAAAATTCCACATACATTGCATCTAGCTTCGGTCGCACCTTTGCTCTGTGCAGGTAATTTTAATCAATAGGTCCGTTTGGCATTGGAAATATTTTGAATAGTATAATGAGCATTTCATATAATAGTGGTGATAAGTGAATGTTTTCATATAGGCATCTCAATGTATAGCCCTTTGAAGTATTTTGGATTGGCTGGACCGGGAAAACATGTTGGGATCGTGGGGCTAGGTGGCCTTGGACACCTTGGGGTGAGATTTGCCAAGGCTTTTGGGGCTAAGGTCACGGTAATTAGTTCGACCGCAGCGAAAGCTAAAGATGCTCTTGAAAATCTTGGCGCTGATGGGTTCTTGGTTAGTACTAATGAAAACCAAATGCAGGTAATTAAAACAAAACTATATATCATTATTTTCAATGTTTATGGAACTTAAAATATGTTAGTTCCATTTTAAGATGTAGAGTTTTAAATGGTTTAATTTGTGGACTTATATTATGGTAGGCTGAAATGGGAACCATAGATGGCATAATTGATACTGTTTCTGCATCGCATTCGATTTTACCATTAATTGGACTACTCAAATCCAATGGTAAACTTGTTCTGCTCGGTGCAACGGAGAAACCACTTGATATACCTGCATTTTCCTTAATCATTGGTAGGTATACTTATATAACTCTAAGTGTAGAACTCAAACTTGTTAATGTATTCAATTTTTTGGCATTTAGAAAATCGAATATGATAAAACCTCCGTGATGTGATAGGACGAAAATCAGTCGCGGGAAGTGCAATCGGAGGAATAAAAGAGACACAAGAGATGATTGATTTTGCAGCCAAGCATGGTATACAAGCAGACATTGAGATCATATCTATGGAGTATGTGAATAACGCCATGGATAGACTTGCAAAAGGAGATGTAAGATATCGATTTGTCATCGACATTGCAAACACATTGGCTGCTACTCGATCTTAAATTCAATGTTTTATGTGTATCCACATAATCATTTGTTTGTCATTTGAGTGACTATATATATATGATTTGGATAAAAAATAAACATATGTTTTGTCATTCTAATGTGATTTAAGATATAAAATCTAAGTATATTAAAAATGAAATGCCATGAGAACATGAAATTGCAAATATCAGTAGTATCCTCATTATTGGGATTGTTTTATTTTTAGGGTATTCACCTCAATTATTTTTTTCTTTAAATTATTATATTTCAACAATTTCATTTTAAATTTGCCGTGTTGCAACAATTTTTTTTGTATTTTACAATAGAACTGAGGACAAATTAATTGTATCAGCCAAAAGGTAATGGCAGCACGTTTTCAATATCAATATGTTGATTGGACTTAACTAATTTGGGACAAAGAAATATTCACACGACATGTATATATATACGGACAACTTCATATAACTAACTTAAAATAATTGAAGTAGTGGGTTTTGTATTTATCTTCTCTTCTATTTATTGTTTGCTCACTTTCATTTCACTTCTTGTTTTTCATTTTTAAAAAACCGAACGGTAATCTGAACTTTTACCATTCCACTACTCTCGAACTTTTACCATTCCACTAATTCTTTCGGAGTTATCTGAGTCACTATTCATTCATTATAAACTCCCCCCACACACTGACTTATCAGAATGACATGGAGACATATATGGGCCTGCATTAAAAATTCTCATGTGGTTGAACAAGTCTCCATGTGCTTGGTTTTCTTAAAAAAATTGCTGTAAAAATGATCCCTCTAGTACACTATAAAATATCCACACTTGCAAATGTGTCATGAAGCATCGTACTAATAACGTGGGTAAATGAGTTAGGTAGGCTTCAATTTGTGAAAATGAAAATTTGTACAAACATGTGATGAAATTTTTTCTTGACATCATATAATTGTAATTCAATTTCAGGATTGTCCAATTTTTCATTTCTACAAACAGACGAAAAAGAAAAAGACATCAATATTTTCATTGTCTTTATATATGTCAAAAAAGAAAATCTGTTGCTGCCGAGAATTGTAACAACAGAGAATTTTCATGTCAAGAGGAACTTCTCGAACTATGTTTCTTAAATTTTATTCTGAACTTCAGAATGAGATTATAGTATAACATGATTCCATTTATATCACATAGACACCTACCATAGTCTTGAAAAAATAATGGTTGTCTCGTGTATATATTTAATGTATATAAGTAAATTGGTAGAAATAATATCAATAACGCCAATATATATGTTAGCATAGACGTCGTGAATACGGTACCACCGATATAACCTACACAGTCACGTTTGTGGACATAGTAAAAATGGTCCATATTGAGTAATTAATGAGTAATGGTCCTTCGTACTCCTTAATTAATCACACTGGTTTCATAACTGATAATCTCATCCTCCCTATATTAAACCAGTGACTCTCCTCCTTCTCTCCTACACTTCTCAATTATTAGTACTATCACTCAAAGAAAAATATCACTCCCATTTCCCTTATTGTTTTGTTCATAATGGGCAAGGTTCTTGAGAAGGAAGCCTTTGGATTGGCCGTGAAAGACCAATCTGGAGTGCTCTCGCCTTTTACTTTCTCAAGAAGGTTTCGATTTCTCTTTAACGAATTGATCTCTATCGATTTTATCTATGTGTGATTCTATATATACGACGTTTTTATCCGGATGAATATAAGTTTTGATGAGATTAATATATGTAGGGAGACGGGTGAGAAGGATGTGAGATTCAAAGTGTTGTTCTGTGGAATTTGCCACACTGATTTGTCTATGGCCAAAAATCTTTGGGGAATGACCAGTTACCCTCTCGTCCCAGGGTAAAACCAATCCATACTACGTTGTAATCGATTATATATATATAAGATTTCTCGAAGAAAAAAACGAGTTGATTTTTAGCAACATAGAGCTAATAAAACCATTTCCTTAGTTCCAATAATTGATATATCTTGAATCTGACCACATATTAGTCGATAGTATAAGATCATTAATTTCTAATTTTCTATACTCAACTTCATTTTATTTATTTTTTGGGTTATGTTTGTGGTTGTGGATTCAATATACTGTAGAGTGTGGAGCAGGGTTGTTGTACTAAATTATGATTATATTCATACTTTTGTTCTTCACTTTGCCTCCATTGTACTATGAACATTCTTCACTTTGCCTCCATTGTACTATGAACAATTGTGTCTAGTAGTATAATACTATCGTTCTCGGTATATGCAGCCAATGATAAGGACAGTTTTTTAGCATGTGCAACTGAAACTGTTTTAGCACATACATTTTTTTGAAAGAAAAAAATCATATCATATAGAATACACTTTTATAAATAAAAAATTTGAACATGACCTACAAAAAGGTTGAGCCGGCTAGTAAATTTGTGTTTGTTCATTGAGTTTATATGATTTTTTAATTTATTAATGACATTGAATCGGAATTAAATTGTTACAGGCATGAGATCGTAGGTGTGGTGACTGAAGTAGGAGCCAAAGTGACAAAATACAAAGCTGGAGACAAAGTGGGAGTTGGGTATATGCTCGGCTCGTGCCGGTCATGTGGCCACTGCAACGATGACGAAGAGAACTATTGTCCAAAAATGATCCTAACGTCTGGAGCCAAGTACTATGATAACACCATGACCCATGGTGGTTACTCTGACCACATGGTTTGTGAAGAGGATTACATCATCCGTATTCCGGAAAATCTCCCATTAGACGCTGCTGCGCCTCTACTATGCGCCGGGGTCACGGTCTATTCCCCGATGAAGTATTACGAGCTTGACAAACCCGGTATGCACATTGGTGTGGTGGGACTAGGTGGTTTGGGTCATATAGCAGTAAAATTTGCTAAGGCTATGGGTAGTAAGGTTACGGTTATTAGTACTTCGGAGAGGAAGAAAGACGAGGCGATTAATCGGCTTGGTGCGGATGCTTTCTTGGTGAGCCGTGATCCGGAACAAATGAAGGATGCAATGGAGACTATGGATGGTATAATTGATACCGTATCTGCGGCTCATCCGCTTCTTCCGATGATTAGTTTGCTTAAATATAAGGGAAAACTTGTTATGGTTGGTGCACCGGAGACACCAGTTGAGCTTCCGGTCATACCTCTTATCCTCGGTAAGAGCCTATATATGCGGCTACTACAAAATGATATGATTTTCACGACAAGATAATGATCCGTTTAGCCATTAAATTTACATTATATCAGACAAACTTTTAGCGATATAAATCGCCTGTTTTCATCAAAAATCTAACTACATTTTTAGTATCAAGTCGATAAAGATTGAAAATATGTTTTGTGGTTGTGTATATATATAGGGAGGAAGATGGTTGTGGGAAGTATGATAGGAGGGATAAAGGAGACTCAAGAGATGATAGATATGGCCGGAAAACATAACATCACTGCGGATATTGAGCTTATCTCCGCGGATTATGTCAATACCGCAATGGAACGGCTAGAGAAGGCCGACGTTAGGTACCGCTTTGTGATTGATGTTGCCAATACATTGAAGCCTACTGCTTAATTTAAAAGGCTTAATGAATTGAATTTCATTAAAGCTTATTTTCTTGTTTTGGTTTGTTGCAATAAATTTCTTGTGATTTGGTGGAAGCCTAATTAAACATAAGTTGTAATTCAAATTTCCAAGATATTATTCAAGTGCATGTATCTTGCAAAATTTGAGTCCATGATACAGATGTTATTAGTGTAAACACATTTAAATCATGAGTAGGTTGCGTGAACAAGAGTGATTTGGGAGCAAAAGCAATTCGATTACAAACATATCTCAACTTTCTCGATTTAGACTACGAGGACCGACATAGAACACGTATTGGAAAGAGAAAGATCATACAACTACCAAGTCATGAGTTTCATTTTTATTTTGTTCATCACGTTTATTGTATTTCTATTGATTTAATTTATGCTAATAAAATAGGACTCACAAAAAATATCATTATTTTATAATTTTCTATAACCTTTTTTTAAGGTCCTTTTGTTGTCAGTGTTATATGACAACCTTGAGAAGGTGGTTGTGGCCCTTGTGGGACTGGAAACAATAATTGACTATGTGGTTCAACAAGGTCCATGTATACATAATCTTTGTATGAATTTTAATGAGTTGTGCTATGAAAATATATATATTCCAAAAAGATAAACTTTTTATATAAAAAAAAATTCACAAAGATAAACTTTTAAACCTCTATATATTTTTTTTATCATTCAATACAATAAAAATTGAATTCCAAAATATTAATTAAATTCTGTTTGAAATAATCAACTACTATTGATTTATAAATATTGTAATTTACTTTGTATCGAATGATGATATATTTACATATAGAAAAATATTTTTTGGAAACGGAGGGAATATTTCATTTCTTTCACAATAAATACCGTTTTGACATTATATTATACATACTACCTTTTTAACCTGAAAACAGAAAAATACCATAATTCTCTGACTAAGAAAAGAAAAACACTGTGGAGATTTTTTTTATGAGAAAATGAAAAAAAAATATGAAAATGTCACACATGTGAAACAACATAATATTTACATCTTTTGAATAAAAAGATTCAAGCTGTGTACACATCTGGTTTCCTTCTTTCTTTGTCAACAAAGTGGAACACATTTTTTGTTTCTCTTTTCAATAACATTTTCACATATCTTTTTCAGAAATCTATATATAATAGCAAACTGACTTTTGTGCATGATGACATCAGCAAATTTGATNCTATATATAATAGCAAACTGACTTTTGTGCATGATGACATCAGCAAATTTGATCGGATGACTGAGATTCATTCATTTAATTCATTTGATGGCTGATATTTAATATGATGAG
>OVAP01007317.1:0-10884 GCA_900406295.1 Aurinia saxatilis
ACAACCAGCTAGTTGGACAATTGAATTGAACGTTAAAGCTAGTTTTAGGTTTATAGTTTCACTAAGAGATTCGGTTGCTTGAACTAGACTAAGATAGGTTATCACAGTGAGAACTGGGTAGTTTAGATACATATTAGAATTGTCACAACGAGAGTTGGACAATTCATCCATTATAATTCACGTTTGAGGATTGACTTGATCATGGTCTGATGTCCGAGAGGTGTCGATCNTTATCCTAGCTTTAATTTAGAATTTATTTAAATTAGTTTGTTTAGTTTTTCGGTCTTCGTGGATTCGATCCTTAAGTACTATAACTGATATTTGTTGTGCACTTGCAGTTAGAAATACATAGGGTAAAACTTTGTGTATCAACATGACATCGTATAAGTCAGCACTGCCGTACCTACAGATTTTAACAGAACTTCCTTGCCCCCTTTGGAAAGTAATTTCGAGGACCAACCATGGACCCGACTTTGAACATTTTCTTTGACAAAGCCAAAAACCTTTGTTTTTGGACCTCCCAGACTTCCAGGGAGACCGAGATAGGTTCCCAAGCCCCCTAAATTTGTTATGCCCAAAAGTTCGTGTGTGGCCGCGCGCGTTGCTGAAGGAACCTTAGGGCCACACCGTACATATGACTTGGCAAAGTTTATTTGCTGCCCAGATACTTTTTCATCAGTGCTTAGGAGACCCAATATAACCGAACACTCTTCAGAGGAGGCTTTACAAAAGCAAAAGCTATCATCAGTAAATAGTAAGTGAGAAACCGGGGGACTGGCACGAGCCACTTTAAGGCCCGTACACCGTTTATCCCTCTCTAGTTTCTTATATTTGCGACTAAAGCCTCCGTGCATAAAAAAAAAAAAGAAGATAAAGGATCTTCCTTGCGTAAACCTCTATGAGGAGTAATACTGCCATAAGGTGGACCGTTTAACAGAATTTGATAAGTGACGGACGAAATACATCCCAATATCCAGTCAACCCATAACCGTGCAAACCCCATTTTCAGTAGGAGATGCTCAATAAAGACCACTCCACCTTGTCAAAAGCCTTGCTCATATCCGTCTTAATTGCCATAAACTCATGTTTGCATGAGTTATTTGTTCTTAAAGCATGAAACCTTTCTTGTGCGAGGAGAATGTTATCCGAGATCAAGTGACCGGAAACAAAAGCCGACTGAGTTTCCGAAATAATTTGTGGAAGGATTAATTTCAGACACTCGGTAAGCAATTTGGATATAAATTTATAGCCGACATTACAAAGGCTGATCGGCCTGAATTCCGAAATCTGCGTCGGGCGTTCCGTTTTAGGAATAAGACAAATATTAGTCAAATTCAACAGGTGATCAATTTGACCAGTTTACATAAAACTGTTCACCGTGACAAGATCTGATTTGACCAATGACCATGAAGTTTGGTAAAAAAGAGCCGTCATACCATCTGGACCTGGTGCCTTCTCATAATGCATCTTAAAAAGGGCTTTCCGGATTTCCTCTTCGGTTGCCGGGGCCGTAAAAAATTCATTCATATCACTCGTAATGGAAGTTGGAACTTCGCTCAGAAAACCTTCAACATCAACGGGTGTTGTGGTTGAAAAGATATCGTTAAAGTAGTTAACTGCAACGTCCTCAATATCTTTTTCCGATGTTACCCAGGATCCAGAGGAATTAGAAAAACCTATGATACGATTGCGAGCCCTGCGTTGCTTCGTCTGGGCATGAAAGTATTTTGTATTGTGATCCCTTCTTTTAACCATAAGTTCCGACTCTTTTGTTTCCAGTAAAGCTCCTCCTCTTTATATGCCTCTGTAAGCTGACGTTTAGCTTCCACAAATTCCTCTTGTGATCTTGTATCGTCATTTTGAATTGTCTCAACCAACTTTTGGAGTTCTTCGATACGTTGCCTATCCTTTTCAACCGAGTCTTTACGCCATCTAGAGATTTCTCGGCGACAATCTTTAATTTTATCCATAAGAGAAGAGGTCCCAAGATCGAAGCCTTTTTCCCATCCCGTAGCTATAATGTCACATAGCTCCGGACGCCGAGTCCACCGTTTATCAAACCGGAATTGCCTACGCCCTTTAGGTATCTTAACATCGACCGTGGCTAAAAGCGGCCTATGGTCCGAGCCACTCATTGCTAAATAATCCACAAACAATAAGGGAAAAAAAAGAGTGCCAGACACCATTGGCCACTGCGCGATCAAGACGATATCGAATGACCGCCCTGTTTTGCCTACCACACCAGGACCATTGATTACACAAACATGGAAATTCGAGTAATCCGCATGTGTCAATATCAAATTAAAAGGAATGAAGGATGCAGCGGGCCGTAAAGAACCACCTTATTTTTTGTGGTTAACAGTTAATTCATTAAAGTCCCCAATTAAAAACCAAGGTGCATCGCGCGAGACACTAATACGTGTCAAACGTTCCCAAATATGCTCCCTGTTTTTTTTAGGATGGGATCCCCGTAAATAAATGATAAATAAATAATTTTGCGCTTAGACGTTGCTTTAATGTCAATAATTCTATTATTAGCAAATAAAATTTCAACATCAAAATCCATATTATAAAATAAAGCACGACCGCCACTACATCCGTTCGGATCCACCATGTACAATTTATTGAAACCAAGATGCATTTAAAATTGCTCTAAAATATTAAAATCATTTTTCATCTCCGATAGAAACAAAAACTCCGGTTTGTATCTCCTCAATAATTCCCGAAGATAGCTTATTGTCAAGCAGTTCCTAATACCTTGACAGTTCCAACTAAGAATCCACAGATTCACACAAATTTGGGTTTACTGGAGCCTTTACCCGCTGCTGGGTACAAACTATCACTATTCTTGACACCCGAAGTATGCGAGCCCTTACGTGGCGACCCAAGCGCTTGAAGGAGATTTCTCTTGGTACTAGCCCCCGGGAGAGAGATTGCAGCTTTAAACAGGTTCTTACGTGCCAAAGGCAACTCTCTACCAACTGCAGGAACCGACCGAACAGGGACCACAAATTCAACAACACCACCAACCGCATCATCCTTTGCAGGATCAGCCTCTGATTCTTCAATGATCGCCTCTAGCTGAGGGTACTGTTCAGAATCAATTGTTTTCTTTCCCAAAAATAGTTGCCTATCCACAATGTCAACCGTATCAGTATCACCAGAGATATCAAGACCTGTGGCAAGCACAATCTGATGATGTGCTACTCCAGGAATTATTCGTGCCACTACAATGGTCGTGACACCAGTTTCAGCCTCTACAGAAGCAACCGCAACAGTGTCCTCCGCTATAGTACCAACAACTACAGTGTCAGCCCTACAATAGCAGCTGCTACAGTGTCGGCTGCTACAGTATCAGCTGCTACAGGACCAACCGGTACAGTGTCAACTAAGATCTTGTTACCAGTGTTAGTGCCGATAATCTACCCCGGTTCCAGATGTGAATTCTGAATCAACGGCTAAGGTTTTGGAGTCTCACTGACCGCCAGTCCGACCCTAGAATAAGCACCTGCAGCGTGGGAACCGCCTGTTCCATGATGCTGCCTCGAATGAAACCGGTATGGATGGTGTGAACCACATGCCGCGAGTGTTTACCCCCTGAATTTGACTTCTGCCCCGGCCTGTGTCTATCTTTGTCGGACCTGCTCGAGGTTGAGACCGCTTTCCCAGTATGAATAGTTTGTGCTTGAGGGACCTGTGAACTCCCATAGGGAACCTGTTGTGTGCTCTCCGGAAAACAATCTTGTTTACCAGAGAATTCCAAAGCTCGCTTTGCCGATTGTGTACCAGAAGGTTCGTGGACAGGTGGTTGTAACAATGCTCCTTTAAAACTAAAGGCATTAGCTTTCTGTGTTGGTTGATCAAGCTCAGATGTAACTTCCACCAATGTCTTATCCGGATTAAGAGAGCAAACCGTTTCATCATGACACAAACTGTTGCATACCTTACAGGAACCAAATAAACGTTAATAAATAAAAATGAGACCACGCTCCACTCCCATTAGGATGATGGTGGATTCAAAGTGGAGCGGTTTGAAACCATCCACTGTAACACGGATCCGTCTGCCATCGAGATCCAAACCCTGATAAGTTCCAAGAGTATCCACAAAATACCAATATGGACAGCCGGAACCCAATCTGACTCAGACACGAAATGGACCAGACACGACCACAAAGGAAGAGAGATAAAAAAGCCTTCTCGATCAGATCTTAAGCTATCGAGACCAATCACAGCCCCGACCAATCCCAACCTAGACCACCCGAGATCATAAACTAGACCATCGGAGACCACCACCCATAAGCTCAGCCTCTGGAGTCAACCATAAAATCAGCCACCGGAGACCATTACACAGTCCGCCGAAGGCCAGAACCCAGAACTGATCACACCCAGATACAATCGATCCCGTTGATTCCCAGAATCTTCCTTATGAAACGGAACCCATTGAGATTTAATCCGATCTAAAACAAACAGATTCGATCTCAGATGATCTGAGCCACGAACCACTGCTACCCATTGAACCGCTTCAAGATGAAATCCAGATGTTGCTAATACCCGATCGAACCCAGGAACAAAAACACGACCCACAGAGAACCATAGAACCTCTTCAGCACCATTAAACCATTAGACCGAATGTGAAACCAGAGACACCGGAAGCAAGATATGTCAGATAACGGATCTATAATCATAGAATCATTGTCGCCGGAAATCGCCCTCTGAAAATACGTTATATTCTATTTTGTTTAGGCTTGTTCACTTAGTTTATTTTGTATGTTTAGAAATTGAAAAAATCCAAAATGAATCATTCAGTTTTTCCAGTTTAATCGAGTTCTTGTGTTTATAATGCGTTTTTATTTCAAATTCTCTCTTGGGTTCGATCGTTAACTCATACTACAACGACTCAACTGAATTGTTAGTTAGCCCAAAGTAAATTAAGTGCTAGCTTAATAGTTCATATTAGTTCTCATCCTCGGATTAGTTTAGTGATATATTTCGTATTTTCCAGTTTTTAATACAATTAAACATATAATTATTTATATTTTAGAGTCTATATATTATTATTAGAGTCCAAAGGAGTCATTTGGTGAATTCTAAAAGAATTATGGATCGAAAACAAAGAAAGCTCGCGTGAAGAAAAGGAAACGAAGAAGAAAAGGAAAAAACAGAGCATGGTGTCGATCGACACCCATCGAAAAGCAAGACAAAGTTTTCTATTTATTCAAGATCAAACTATTTTCTAAATCTCTTTTGGAAAATCTCTTATGTTAATTTACCAAATCTTAATTTCGTCCAGACTCCTATAATTACTTTGTTAAAACCATTGTTTAGGCTCGTGCTTTAATTTCTTTTAGAGAAAATTTGTAAGATAGAAAAGTATCCTTTGAATCCTTTTTCTCATCTTTTCTCTTTGATATTTTATTGCTTTCAATTAAATTGCTTGATATTTTGCTTAGCTATGTATGAGTAGATCACTTGTTAGGCTTAGGGTATTTTAGGATTTAGATGAATAATTGTTAGCTATAAGTCTAAATTAGCTTTAAACCCTTAATTCATCTTCTAGGTTTGTTCTCAATGCTAGTTCTAGTTTGATAATCTAGAGTCTAGATCATAGGTTGATTATTAGACACAAAATTGTTAATAACTGCTGGAAATAATCTTAGGAGAGCAAGTTAGGTGCAAAGGGATTTGGCTTAGAAACTTGTGAACAATTGAATAGGTTCTCATTGCTAGTTTAATTCCTTAGTATTTGCAAAGAGATTTGATTTGCTAGGAATTAGGTTAAGATAGTGTTTGCAATGAGAGTTGGTTTGCTTCACATATTGTTCATGTTCTAAAATTAAACTCGGTACCTTCTTTAACTGTGCGGTGTTGAACGACACTCGACACGTTTTTGCTACAATTTGGATTCTTCACTTGAAGTTCTCAAGGTTTAACCTTGCTTCTAATTTTTTTTTAAACCCCCATAATTAATCTGTTAGTTATTTGCTAATTAGTCACATTAAAAACCCTTGTCCTAGATTTAATTTAGAGTTTATTAAATTAGTTTGTATATTTATCGGTGTCTGTGGATTCAATACCTTAAGTACTATAACTGAATGTGTTGCACACTTGCAGTTAGAATACATATGTTAAAACTTTGTGTATCATTTAATCAGCAACAACAAAAAATGAAAGCACTAAAACAATAACACAAAACTTCCTTCTTCTTTTTTGTCAACCAAATTTTATTGAAGAGAAAGATTACATCCACCGAGGTCCATAGATATAAAATTAGTTTACAAATTTGGTTTAAGAAATTTAAGCCCAACTACAAACAAAAGGAAACTGATTAAACCTAAAAGGGCTACATGTCGGGTGCATTGAAAGTAACGAGAAGCTTCCTTTGCAATCTTCGCCGCCTTCAACTCCGATCTGAAATTAAAACCGTGAAATCCTCCTTCTTCACCGCTTTCTCTTGGCTACCGGATATCATTATCACGTCATCTAAATCAAACATGGTTAACATCAATCAAAGGATTCTCCAGGAAAATCATGCAACACGACGAGATCCCCAAATCCTCATTCTGAAAAACGCTAACCTAATACTTAAATCTTTCATCCTCCGAGAGTCTGTACTAAAGAATTCGGGATGTGCTTCTCCGAGTCTACCGAAGAAGCTGAGAAATCAAAGAGAGCGGACAACGAAAACCGAATAAAAATCGAAATTTAAATCGGAATCAAGCCAGAAAAGCAGATCCGACGAATCGGAAACCAACCCGGTAAACAAAAAAAAAAATCTAGGAAAATATTTACAAATGTAAACCGCACAGCGCCGTCAAACGCCGGACACTGGTGGAGATTAGATCTGAAAAAAAAATTCTAACAAAAAACTTATTTAATCATTCGAATTAATGAAAATAGTACAAACATTTTTTTCTTAAAGGAAAAATAATCTGGATCCGGATCAGCCTTCTTCGCCACTAAATCTGGATGAAGAGCAACCACCATTTAAGTTGTTCGACGGGGATGCCGGCAATACAGCCACCTCCATCTACGCCAATCAATCACATTGGACCGTTGTTGGTTGTGACAAACTCTAGCTTCATGGATACAAGCATCAAGAAGAATATTTAAGATGTAAACTTGGATGGCTCCCTTTAATATATCGTTCGTCTAGAATCCTAAACCTAAACATGCCCCCCCCCCTTCTGCAAGTATATTTTAGGTCATGTAAAAACCAAAAGGTTAAATAAAACCGTGTGTAAGCTTGTCTTGAATGTCACCCTGGATCACCGCTATCAATCTTATATTTCTAATGATGGTCCATTATGGTTAAACCCATTAACTTTTTAGAGGTTTCTAGTTAAAATTTTATTTTCTTGTAACCTACCTTTTGGTCCGGCTATACTTTCTTCTTTATAAGATTGGTTTCCAATCGTTTCTAACTTGAATAAAATTCTTGGTAATAAAAAAAAAAAAAAACCGTGTGTGTAAACGTTCCAATGAAAAGATAGTGATCTAGTGTTGAGTAAACATTAAAACCGAGTGCGAGGTGGAGAGTTCAAAGCACCCCTCGGCATAGAAAATTCAATTTGATAGAGGATGCTTAGAGAACCCAATTAGTACCTGAATTGTAAAGTACATGGTACCTCAAGTAATTAATACAAGTAGAAAAACAAATTTAACCCCAAAATTGACAGAGCTGTTACTTTCCTCTCTTTTACATTTTAGAGACAGATATTAGTTACCGTTGTCCTTAGTGCATGGAAAATTCCAAAAATATTCTTTGAGTGTGATTCTTTAGTTTAGGATCTTTGATTGTTATCTCAAAGATGTACTCTAAGATAGATAATATAAACTATGAGACCCTTTTTTATTATTATTATACAAAAGTTTCAAAGCTCTCCCAAGAACAAAAACTGCTAAGCAGAGAACCAATTTGACTATCATCTCTTATAATTTTCCAGATTATTGTCTGCCTCCCACAGTACTGTGCATGTATCGAAATATAGAAATAATGGTGTTATATCACAATAGTTACCCTTATACTTTTTCCACTTCTGTAAACATACTTAGTGCAGAATCACAACCCCTATTGTTATCAAACATCAACCTTACCTTACTAAAAAATTTACATTAAACCCTCAACTTATCTATTCAGCAACACTTGCACCTTCCCTCAGTTTGACCTCCCACTACTCATTTCATATTCTGTCTTGTTTCTTTTACTGCATGCAAAGAAAAGAGTGCCAACAGATTGAGTACCATTGGTGTATGAAGTATTGAATGGGAGGTAATCATTTTAGTTTGATAACATAAGAGAAACACATGTGCAACTGGTGTGCACAGATCATACAATAATGTTGTACCCCTGATGTATTATGTCTATTTAATTTACTTAGCATCGTAGTTTTACACTATAAACTACATGGCTGGTAAGATTTTAACCAGTCCCTTTGTCCTTTCGCCAAAATAAAATACCAAAGAGAAAACTTTATTAGTGAGATAAGTCTCTAAACTCTGGACCAAATGCACAAATCCAGAGTCCCAGCATAATGTATTCAGCTCTCAACTTACTTATTATATAAGCACCAATTTCCGGCATAACCCCTAGGCTAGTTACAATAGTCATGCGCAAGGCTTAACATCAAATGAGTATTACTGTGTTGAAATGGATAAGGTATCAAAGGAGAGTCAGCATGCTTGCCTTGCCTATTGCATCTTCTTTGTCTTACTCGTGGGCTTGCGTAGTAATCTTTGGTTGATTTTCGTGTACAGAGTTTGAAGAATTCGATGCGCTAAAGCTAGCTTATCATCGATGTGATCCTGGTATCTCTCGTAGAGGAAGGGGATCAATAGACAGAGAACAACACCTGTCCATCGAAATAAACGTAAGATGAGTTGAGAGAAGCCTAAATGCAAAAGACAAGAGTACTCACCAAGATAGAGTATTGTGAGGAAGTTTAAGAAATGGCCAGCAAAAGATACTGTCCACAACACAACACTGACCTGCCAACAATTGCAATTGCAAATTTAGAGTTTGTCAGTGTATTTCAGAAACAAACAAAAACAAGAGAGCTTGCTGACCCGGAAGAGTTGGTTTGCATTTCTAGCGACGTAAATTTGACGAGCAACAGAGAGCACAGAATTAATCCAGAGTCGCAGAGTATGAGCCACCATAATGACAGATGCCTCGGTGATCTCAAGGTTAGGAAGCTGAGGCATCGGCCTGGTCAACAAGGGAAAATTATGTTAATTATATATCAACAAAAACATATTACATATGTGAGGAGATAGATTTAGACCTGTTGAAAAGAATAGCGGATTTGGCCCAGAGGAAGAGTGTAACGACGACAAGTAGCTGAATGTTTAGAAGAAAGGGGAAGAAACTATATCCACATTTCTCAAAGAGGAACCATAACAACGTCGCTGATCCAACCACCACAAACCCCTTCATCAAATCCCTCACTGCAAAATCACTCAAATTAATCAATGAAACAGTGGTCAAATTCCAGGGAATTCTCAGCGATCTCACCTATTCCTCCTCCGCGCAACGTTTTAATGCACCCACTCTTCTTCTCTTGTTCCCATTAAATATGCAAATTACATCTTAATGTCATTTCATTTTCTTGTGTTGTTTACCAAAATGATTTTTTTGCAGGTGTTTCCTTTACTTTATCTACAATCCTTCACTTGGATCAATCCGTGAAACACTCCTCTTTGGAGCCAATGACACCAAAACACTCTCCTCATTTAACAGAATTTTGTTATTTATTTTTTTTATATCAGATTTATGGTGTTTTAGGCTGAAACCAGAAAAGTTGTTGATAATTACAAGATCCAACCAAGCAAACCCGACCCGAGTATCCAACCAAACCAAAACCCGATCAAAACTTTTGGTTTTCTGTAGACCGAAATAGCCCAACACACTTTCCATACGGATACATTGATTCGATTCACCTCACCCCTCACTTTACTTTCATCTCTTTTCATATATTCATATCCTCTCGATTCATCCCATCCATCTTTACCGTAAATCAAGTTTTTTTCACCCTCTCAATTCAAATAGAAAATAGAGTCAATGGCACTAAGATGAAAATTCCCGCGAAGTATACGACGGAGCAAGCGAATCAAAAGGAGGCCAAATCAAAGAAAAAGGAGGCTGAGGCGAAGGAAAAGGAGGAGTTAGCGGAGAAGAAGAAGGAGGAGGAAGCGAAGAAGAGGAAGGAATTAGCGGCTAAGAAGGAGGAGGAAGCGAGGAAGAAGTCCGAGTTAGCGGGTAAGAAGGATGCGATGGATAACAAAGTTCCATTGAAGAAGGATAAAAAATCTGTGAAGAGGATCCCCGTGAAGACCGTGGCTGAGGCAAAGGCCTCCACAGTTGTTGAGAAAGAAAAGGGTCCGACTTCGGGAGACGGAGCCGTAGATAATTCGTCTTCGGAGGAGTAAAGCTTGGAGGAGGAAAGCGGAGAAGAGGAAAACGGAGATTCCTCTTCCGATAAGGGAAGCGAAGAATCATCGGGTGAGGAGGAGGGAACGCCACCGAGCAAAAATCCACTGCAGCAGCTGATGAGGACATCGATGCTAGCATACTTGAACCTGAAGGCAATGCCAATTCCATTCCATACATGAGAAAAACACCAAGAACAAGATCAGGAACAAGAAGCCTAAGAGAGGAGTTCAACCAATCTGTGGAGAGCTTAATCACGTTGCTGGAGCATGAAGAACTCAAAGGAATGTTGTTCACCAAAGAGATCACTCAAGAGATTTCACTCGAGCTAACACCCGTGCTAAACCCATTTTTTGCTCAAGACTTGGAAAATAATCAAGAGCACAACTCCGCAACGACTACAAGGTATCAGGAAGATGAAAGCTACAAGGGATTACAAGGTTCCTCTTACGTGCTAC
>OVAP01007318.1:0-10883 GCA_900406295.1 Aurinia saxatilis
ATAAAGTATTATTCAGTATTTTTATGTTCTTGATTATGTTCTTCTTTATATATTGTTTTCTTGTTAGTTTAGTCATGTGTGAGGAGTTATGTTGTTAGATCTAGGGAGTTCATGGATTGTTAAGTTAGTAACTGGATGTAAATAGGTAGATGTGTAGAAGAATTCCCTCCTAATAAAATCTTAAAGCCTAAACTAGAATTGATCACCTAGTTTCTGTTCATAGGGCTCCCTATTAACGAAGGTGTAGTAGGATTCCTGAAGCCTTATTAGGAAAGCAGTTAATAAAGCTCTCTAGCTAGTTTAAATCCAAATGAAAGTTTATGCATTTAAGTAGTTAAGAGAAGTGATTGGTACCACGAAAGTGGACCAATCTAGAATTATATTTAAGTTGGAATTGAGTAGAATCAGAACCTGAATAAACATCCAGTTTAGTTTTAGACAATCCATTGATCATCCTTCGGTCTAACATTTTTATTATTGAATTTCAAACTCATACAAAAATTAGAAACCATAAACCAAAAACCCTTTTAATATTCATTTTAGCTTAATTAATTAATTAATAGGTTACAGTGTAACTGCTGGGATTTGTGGATTTTGATCCTTACTACTGCATTGGTACATTGTAGTTATCAAGGTCTTTTTAAGTGAAAAATAGACAACTTATTAGTATGGGCTCTAGAGACATTGCTGCTTTCAATCAATCATTGTAGGCTAAACAAGCATGGCGGGTGTTAAATGAACCATCATCTCTCCTCTCGCATCTATATAAAGGACGATACTTTGCTAACCAAGAATTTTTGGACTGTGGAAGCGGGACTAGACTTTTGTATGGTTGGCGGAGTGTGTTGCATGGCAGGGAGTTGTTGAAAAACGCTTAAATCTATTGGCAATGGTCATGATACTAAAATTTGGACAGATAGATGGATTTTGGATATCCTCGGTGAACTTACAACAAAGTGACTGTCATGAATCTAAGTCTAAAGGTTTCCTCGTTAATCACTACAAATTCCGAATGGGATGCGGCAAACCTGGAACAGCTTTTTTTTTTTATCAAAAGACATTGTTTACATTAAAGACTTGCCTATTGGTGTTGTTCGAGATCGATTCATTTGGGCTCATACGAAGTTTGGTGCATAGTTGTAAAGAGCGGTTATTGGTTAGCTAATCAAGAGCAAGTGCCATTTCCTCATGTACCTCAAAAATATCTGGGCCTTCATAATATGATATGGTATTTAAAAACCGAGACAAAGATTTGCTTATTTATGTGGAGAGCTCTAGAGGGTGCATTAGCGGTGCCTACTCAGCTTCTTAGACGATGAATGGAGGTCAATACACAATGTCCTCTGTGCTTACAAGGAACAGAGAAAATATCTCATGTGTTGTTCAAATGTTAAAGTGCACATACTCTATTAGAATGTTCTACGATCCATATGCCTCCAAGGGGTTTTCTTCTCCTGTAGAAGACAATATGTGATATTACTTGGGTTTGCAACAGTCTCCATCGTTACCAGAACACATACGGTGAGCTTTGCCATGGATATTATGGATGATATGGAAAAATCAAAATCAAATCATGTACTCGTCTTCTCATTGTGAACCTTCTGTTTTTCTTCAGAAATTGTTTAAGGAAGTTGACTTGTGGTTCCAAATACATGGAGAAGAAGCTGAAGTCGCTCCCCATCATCACACAGTGGGTGATGTTGAGTCTCTGATGTAGTTAGTAATATTACTTTACAATATCAATTTACCATAAGCCGACAAACAACATACTTGTCGTTGTTGTATGGCATAAGGATCGTAGCACAAAAGAAAAATGATTAACACACTAAGCACGATATAATCTAATTAAGCTAAAGCAATCGAAAGATTTTTGGTTTTTTTTTATTTCAAATCCTAAATATGTAATTAACTAAATGATCTAATTAAGCAATTAACTAAGCGATCAAAGCAATAATTCAAAACAAGTAAATAAACTAACCAAGAGCAATAAAGCAAGAGCAATAAACAAGAGAAACAATTAACGAGAGCTAAAACGATTTTTGACAATTTAATTACGGCATTGGTCCGTGAGTCTAGCGTACAATCTAGGTTAAGTAACAAGTAACTAATGGTCATTGGGTACTAATTAAGTTCCACCTTAGGCATTGAGACACTAAATATTGCCTAATCCACTTTCGTGACCTTGATCACTTTACTAATCTAGCAATTTTCACTAATCTTTCAATTGCAAAATTACTAATCAATAATAATTAAATAATCAAGCTCAATCTACCACTAATCAATCTAACATCAATTTTCATTGGGTGCGGAAGAAAAGCTAAGTAAAAGTCTCTCGGGCATTTCACCAAACACCTTTCGGACGACAATTTGCCTAAGTTCTAAACCTTGATTGATCAAGTCAAAGCTAGTACTGACTACACTAATACTTAAGGATCTAAGATAAACCAAGCCTAATCACCATTAATTACTCAATAAATCTACTAAACTCAAGAACCAACTATTAGACTACTCACACATAGCTAAAGAAATGAAAGCAATAACAAAATCTAGAGAAAACATAATTAAAAAGAGATTAAGAATTTGATTGAGCCAAGATCAAATCTTAAAATCCATAACCATTCAAAGGAATCAAAGTATTACAAAGTTTTATTGTTTTTTTATATCAAAAGGCTTGTCTAGAAATGAATAACAAAAATGTATTTATAGTAGGGAATGAGGAATAGAAATCTAGGTTTGGTTTGGAAAAATCAACCAATTGGTTAATGAGTTAAACCGATCAATTTTAGCCAATTGATCGGTTTAAACTAAACCGGGACACCTGAGAAGCTTGAGACTCATGAACCTATGTTGTTCACTCATGAAGCTATGTGAGATTACTCATAAATATTCTCCCTCAAGCTTACTCATGAACCTATATTGATCATTCATGAACCTATTTTGGGAGATTTCAGAGCTCGGTTGTGGAGTCTAGTTTGAAAGCAGAGGCAGAACACAATCTCATCTAGCTCCATCTTGTAGCTACAAAAACCAGTATTGACTCCAAATCTCATAACTTCTTCGTATGATCTTAAAATCTTGTGATTCGAAGTCTCAGAGCAAACTAACTCACTCCTCTATGACTTCACCAAATTTCATACACATTGAATAAATTTAGACCCGCAATTTGCACTCAAAACTGAGGCCATTCTGTTTTTTCCTCTTAACCAAAAGTTGGTTCAATGGTCCAAACAAACACAAACTCTCCAAAACTCCACAAAACTCCTCTAGAGCCTTCATAAAAGCCTCCTAGGCATCTTGAGAATCTCCACTGATTTTTCTCGTCTTTGGTACCTAATGCATATGATTTTGATACAATATCCAATTTTCCTAAAACAAATTCAAATTTAAATGAAGTTTATAAGAATGAGGATGAATTATGCAAATGCAAGGTGTTTTATGCAACAAATTCATGATTAAGAGATTAAAAACGTAGGCTAATATGGTATCTAAATGCAACACATCACTCTCTTTGGTATCAACCACCTGAAGGATGTATTAAAAGCAATGTTTGTTCCTCATGGCACAATGAGAGAACATGCATGTGGAGCATGGATTCTTAGAGATCATCTAGGTGAGGTGAGGTATCATGCTAGAGAATCTTTTACTTGTTCTCGAAATCGTTTAACAGTAGAATTTCAAGCGATTATTTGGAATTTACAAAGTCTGGAAGATTTTCGGTGCCGAAACATCATCATAGCATCGGATTGCAAGGATGCAGTGGAGGCAGTGGAGGCTATGAATAAACCATCATTTATGGTCCAAGTATGCGGTGTGGGTGAATTGCATTCTTATCTTAATCCCATGTTTTGAGACGGTTGTTTTCCAATGCGTGAAGGTGAGTTTTGGTAATGTCGTATTAACACTAGTCAATGAAATTCCTTGCCTGCCTATCAACAATGATGTTGTAGTATAGCTAGGGTTGAACAGCAAACTTTCTAGTTTACACTATAAAATCAAAATTATTAAATTTAGCTAAGATAATGAATTATGGGTTTGTTTTCTAAGGTGACTACTAAATTTTGATTATTTAAATTCAATAATTAAAGGTGCTAGACCTAGAGAAATCATAGGAATTGTGGACAAAATCTAGACAAATTTTCATGTTCTGTTAAGAACATCCTCAACTCCGACATAATATTAGAATTGATCCACCTTCGTGGCATCATTTACTGTCCTGAGAAATCTAGGTATCTAAACTCTCGTTTGAACCTAGAATTGCATAGAAACATTAGCTAACATGTTTGATAAGTTCACAAAATTCCTTAGGATAAAATTTTGTTGGCTAAGGACATTTTGCTATCATCTAATGTGTTTTCTAGCAACCTAAAGCAGTTTTGGTGAATAGATTTAGCCTATCAACATAAACTAGGTGATCAATTTAGTCTAAGCATTAGGACAAGATTTTAATGAAGGAATCTATTGACTAACCTATTTGGGTCTAGATATTTGACTCACAAATCCATAGATAACTCTAGATATAACTAAATTAAGAACTACTCATTCATATTCAAATCAACACAAATCATAATCATAAACAATGACATAACTTAATAATCTTTTTATTGTCATGAAAATGAAATAAACAAAGGATTAGAAGACTTCTCAACAATGGAATGACAAAGGTTGAATGACAATCTTCAATACAATCTCCAAGAACACAAGGCAGAATGAAGACAAAAGGGAAAACAATGTATCAAAACTAAAGAGAGAATGAAACTCGGCTGTTGTGGAGGCTTAGAGGTGTTATATATGACATATTACTCGTCCAAGAAGAGAGAAATCAGGACTGAATTGAGCAAATCAGGAGATTGATTGATTTCCAAAAATAGCTTTCGAAGAGGGTAAGAACGATCGTTCTGGCGGTCTAAAGTTGCACGATCATATTCTCTGAAGTAAGGGAGTGGAACGATCGTTCCATTGGTAAAATGATCGTTCCGGCTTCTTTTTCTTCGTTTAGGCTTCGTTTTCCTTCGTTCCTTTCTCGTTTGCTTCCTATCCGCTTCCCTTAGGCCTTTGCTTCAGTTATGCATATTCTAAACCTGATAAGACTCAAAAGACTCGAAAAATACTAAGAAAACAAGTGTTAGAATGTGTCAAAACGCACTATATCAAGTTCAAACTCAATTGCTCGTGATATTGCTAGGAGTGTTACAAGGGATGGACGATTCCAAGCTTATATTGCGCTAGGAGGCTCGACATGGTTACATGATGAGAGAAGCTAACACTAGCATCTGAAGACTCTCTATTTGGGAGTTTGATGCTGTTTCTTTTTAAGGGTTTGATTTCGTTTGTCATTTTTATTATCATTCTGTTTGTGTTTCTGTTTCAGTTTGTATAAACAATCTCAAATGAATAATAATAAAAAAGCATACAAACTGATTTTATGATATATAAAATATACTCACATGTTACAAACGGTACGTACCTCGTAATCTATCTTACCAAAAGTCAGATAGACAATCATTCATACATACTTGTATTTTCTGTCATTCTTTGATTAGTTCTATAACATTAGTTCATAGGCTACTAATATAAAGTACACTCTTTAGTGTTTATAGTTAATCAAAGCCATAATGCCCCAGCACGCTTAAGCATTGGAACAAGAGAGCGGTTGAGATGGAGACTCATGACTTGATTGGCTCCACCAACGAGCTGCCCACCTATGAACACCACTGGCACGGTCGGGCTGCAACCGAGCTGAGCCAGTGCTTGCTCTATCTCTTTTCCTCTGGTGATCTCATCTACCTCATAGATTGTCGGGTTCACACCAAAGTCGATAAAGAGAGTCTTGATTGTGTGAGACATGCAGCAGGAGTTCTTGCTAAAGATTACTACCGACTTCTCGGAGATCATCTTCTGTAGCTTCTCCATTAGTGTTAGAACGTGAAAGTGTGTCCGAAAAGCTTGAGAACTTATGGAAAGATTGTGATATCTTTGGGTGAAGTTCAGAAGTGACTATGAGTTTCTGTGATTGATGAAGTGAATGGTCTATAAGGGTCCGTTATATATTGCATTCTAAGTACGTAAAGCTCTCATATTTTGGGTTCGATGTGGCACTTCTTTTAGGGAATCAACTTTATAACTTTTTAACATTGTGGAAGAGTCCTAAAAAATTTGAGGCTATGATCTGTTTATCGACTCAGTTTGCCTCTTGCAGCTAACAGAATAAAATTATCAACTAGTTTGTAAAAACGTACAGAAGACAAAATCTGCTAGATGTGAAGAATATTTGATACGGACGAGTCATGTCCTGCGTGTTTTTATAGTACGGCCATCGATTTTCATTGTCAAAAGAGATTTATGTTAATCCCCTTAATAGTTATTATTTTTTTGGTTAAAGACATAATTAATGCTGATGCTGCGTAATGCATAATATTCTCAATTGACTTCAACGGTTCACCCATCCAAAATAATTTCAAAATTAATGACAGTTTGTTCTATATATATCTAAACAGTTTGTTCTAGTGTTACTTTCCTAGGCTGTTCTACCAGTTTGTTCTACGTCGCCTACTTACGTAGTTTAAAACCCATGCACGTATGTAATACATATTACATATATATTGTTTATTTGTATTATGTTAGCGAAACGATACAATATACATTTGGCATAAGTTCAAAAAACAGTTGGAAAATTAGAGGTCTCTACTTCGTGAAGACTCGAGATCCCAGGGAATATCTCCAGAATAACTTTTTCTTGTTTTTGCGTTGAGAACTACGTGGCCCGTTCACTTACCATCAAAGCATAAGTTTCACGAAATTTTCATCATAAATTGATTTGACAATAAAGGTATGATTCTTGACATCTATTAAATTCCCATGCATGACGATAAGGCTTATATATATATGGAATCGATTTTTTTTTCTTTGAATTTAATCGAAAGGTGGCCCAACATTGATCTGGAGAGTCGTGTTTTCATATTCATAGCCCGAATATGTACAGCAACATCATATCATGTGCTCGCACCTAATTCCGTACCCTTATACCATATCGTATATATCCCCCTATATATAAACTATATATACATCATATTATATATATATATATAAGATTTAATATTTAAAAGGAATTTTTGGAAAAGTAGTTAAATATTTGGATACAGACCCAAAAAACCATTTGCTGGCCAGTTGACCATTACTTCGTAAATCCATTTGAGTAAAAGAGCCACAACTAAGAATGCTGGCAAACCATGGCTGATTGTTACAAATTTGACACAACTACGATTTGATTTCAAAGTTAAAAGTACAAAGACTCAAATCCGTACGAAAACCTTGTTATTTCAGAATGAATTTATATATACTACTTGAAATCATAATATTTTCTACGATTTCTAAATTCTAAACAGATTTGGAAATCAGTTGAAATACATAATCCAATAACACCCCTTCAGTTGTTTGTATTTTTAACTTTGAAATCTATCCAAATTCACTTAAATTCAAATCCGTAGAGAATTATCTTTTTATTAAATAAGATCTGATTTCAACTCGTCTTTGTAAATCATATGCAGAACGAATTAACACCAGATATTGATTTATTTTATTTAGTATTCATAAATCACAAAACAAATAACACTTGATTTTAATATGGATTTTGAAATCATTATTCCAATAAAATAGAATTTGTTTTGGATTTATAAATTCGTTGAAATACATAAATTAAACCAATTACACCTACTAATTTAAAAATTAGAATTTGGCTATTTTCATTATATTAAAATTTAGAAATTTTACTGATATTTGAAGCCAATCAATGCGTGTGAACCAGAAGCTGAACAACTATGGATCTTGCAGAGATTTCGATCGATAAAGAAATTCCCAAATTTTGGCTTTTGACGAGGAACTTAATCTCTTGATTAATATATGTGCATATTTGTTAGCTTTGTACACTCGCATTAATATGATGTTTATAGAGAAATTTTAAGAAATACCCATTTCAAAAATACCCCCAGTTATCTTTCAAAAATATCTTTTTGGATTTAGAGTTGATTTAAGTTTTAATTTAGGGCGTAAATCTTATAGGGTTAGGGTTTAGTGCTTTACAAATTATTTGGGTTTATATTTGAGGTATTTTATATTTTAGGAGTTTGGATTTATTAAGTATTAAAGGGTTTAGTAGGGTTTTAATTCTAAATCCTAGATTCTAAACCCTACAACCCTACAAAACATTATAGAATATTTTAAAATATTAAAAATGATATCATAAACCATTAGGTGAATATCCGCGCTACGCGCGGGTTTATATTCTATTTTTGTTTACAAGTTGTTTAGACTTTGGATCCTTAAAAAAAAATATCTTATGCAAGTAAGAGGGAAAATATTGTGCAACACAAAAGAAAAAAAAGTAAGAGGAAAATAAAATTAAAATTCTTTGAAAAGTTTTACACCAGTTCAATAGGAACCCATGCAATAAAGAAACTGTCCCATGTTAGTAAAGTTGAAAACGTAATATTAAAGGTTAGATACAAGAATTATGTTCTTTGCTCCACCACCGAGCAAAACACATATCTTATGCCAGTTTAGAAGCATCTTGAGTTTGATATTCACAACAACTAAGAGAAAGTGCAACTATGAAAAATATCAGAAAGAGTGTTGGAGTCTAATATGTACAAGGTGAATCCTCTTTCTCTTGGTGAGAATACCTACTTTTACGTTTTGCTTCCACTGCTTGAATTTACCATGAAACTGACCATAGTCATAAAGCTATTAATTTAATTTGGTTAATCAACCAAATTAATCTCACTTCCGCGCACATGCACTATATATCAACGATACTTTACACAACTTGTGTAAAATGTAAGCCACAAAAAAACTAAAAGTATTTGCATATTTTCTGTATTCCTAACCCATGCTCTGGCTCCCTCCTTGTACCATAAGTTGAAACGAGTATTTGAAAATATTAAGGTAACGTTATATACAAAAGATCAAAGAATGTGTTTCCCATTTTTACCAAATGATGGTCAAGAATTCTGAATCTCTAATGTGTAACACAATTAAAAAAAACTTGTCCCAAATTCATATTTTTCATTACATTTTTACTTTACCAACATCAGACGACTAAAAGACAATTCCTGGAAAACTTAAGCAAAACAACTCGGTCTTCTTGTATGTGTCCATATCTTTCCTATGGGACGCTTTAGTTGCTGGGTAGGCTCTGCTCCTATCATTTCTTGGTTTATTCTTCAATGACGTCATTTAAATCAGCTGTTTTCTTGTCTTCTCGTTTATATCTGGCTGGGAATTTGATTAGAAGCTGCCCCTTTGACGAGAAGTGAAGTGTGCGTCGTAAAAGGGATTACGATCAAGGTGGAGAACGGAACTACCGGAGGAGAAAGCTGCTGCGGTGAGAACAGACCCAGAAACTTCGGTTCGACCATGATGAGATCCTAGGTAGTAGGATCAAGAGGAGGATGGTAAGGAGGAAGAAGATCGTCTATCCAGAGTTTCATGGTTTTTTTTTTTCACAGAGTCTCCTTTCACAATGACAAATTCATTTTGATTCAACTCATATAAAATATGTAACTGTAGAAGATAAATAAATAGAGTAAATAAAAATGAGAAAGAGAAAATTTTAAGAACAAATAGACAGAGGTAAGCTTTTGTTACCTTGAAGATGGTCGTGTATGGAGGTGAAGATGAGGAGACATAAAAACAAAAGCTATAGGAAATGCCTAGACGAACATACTTCAAGCTGCTTATGGAGTTGCTTTNTAGACGAACATACTTCAAGCTGCTTATGGAGTTGCTTTTATAATTCCAGCTGAAGCCGCAGAGCCTATGTAATACTTATTCAGCTTTAGTATAAAATGACCAGTAATATATATGCAAGACATTTCTGGCGAGGTGAATCTCGAACAATTGTGCTTATCCTTTCAAATAAAAAAATGTTGTATGTTAATATAGTATCAAGTTTAACATGAAATGGATTTTAACTTGATATCAGCACTTTCTTCGGAGTAGCTTCTAAATAGGAACCCAAAACTAAAAGGAAAAGTTAAACATATTTTAATATAGACCACACAAAACTGATGTTTGTTTTGGAAAGGAAAGAGTGAAAATGCTAATTTGTCCTCATAGCCTCAAAAATACCTTGTGAACCTCCCGGCATACATGGTTGTATGTTTCATTATTGCTTTGTGAAGATATTGTGCTGCAACACTGCAATTCTGGAGACGGAGTTTGGTGTTGTTGAACAAAATGAAAATGAAGGTGTGGTATTTGTAGTGATTTATGGTCCAAACACAGTGTGAAGTGAAGGACTTCCTGGCTCCATTGAAAGAAAACTTCCATCCGGTGTACTGATTTAAGAGAAGCGTTTCCGACTTCCATACAAAATAACAGCGATTCGGAGCCAAAATAACAAAGAAAATAGTTTGCATTCTACAATTAACAAAATCAATTCAAAGGAGAAAGCCTCCATACCTCGAAAAAATAGGAGCGAGTTGGAGTGATTTGAAAAGAATTGGAGTACTGAAATCTGTTGTTTATGGAGTTGATTAACTAGATTGGTTAGCAACAAAGCATCGACACATCAGATCCTAATCATAACGCCACAGATTAAATTGTTAACAGATGTAATTAATGTGAGTGGCCAAGATGCAGGGATTAGAGAAAATGTAAAGACGATGGCATTCATTGATGGTGGTCCTCTATGAATAGCCTCTTTTCAACTTCTGCAACACGTGTCATCTTCTCCGGTCACCACATGTCCTTCTGATGGAGAGGAACTTCATCTTTTATATAGTAGACTAGGGTTGTTATCCGCGCTACGCGCGGATTTGCCTTTTTATTTTTTGTTTAAAAAAAAGATAAAAACTTTCTTTTAAGCAATGAGATTTTCTAATTATAAA
>OVAP01007320.1:144-10883 GCA_900406295.1 Aurinia saxatilis
CTTACATAGTTACTACCCTCAATAATTCAAACCGTGATCCTCTGATGCATTACCTGACTTCCTAGCGCTTTTTATTATTGAATTCTCTCACATTTTATTTTGTCTTAGCATTTTCAGGCACTGATCGATCGACCACATAATCTGCCATTGACCGAAAGGTGTTTCAAACGATCGATCAGTTCATACGACCGATCGATCGTAACCAAAACAATCTCCTTTTGCTGCTTAGCTCGAGTGAAGTTGGACGTGCTACTGTGTACACTCTGCTCTCTGTGGATACGATCGCTAAGTACTACTGCGAGACATGTGCGCTTGCAGGAAATATTTTGGGCGAAAATTAATTCCCATCACTCATATTCACGATCGATTCATCGTTCAAATCATATTAATCAAAGAACAAAAGTTGATTATCTCGGCAAATCGATCGGGTGTGTCTTTTTAAATTTTCAATATGGTTCTTATTTCGTTCTACCAATTGTTTGGGTTAAATCAAACTTATGAACATGGGATTGTTGTTTATGTGGATAAACATATGTTTCGGTAAAGCAACTGATCAATTATATCTTATATTAGAACGTTATAATTGCACTTGGATAAGTTTTGTTGTGTTTAGATTATACGAACACGAGAGTATGATAAAGAGAAGGAGGGAGGGCGATGAAGTTCTTTTGTACTGGTTGAATTAAAAATTTGGAGGCGAGAAACTGGAATGGAGTTTCTTTTTGTTGAAGAAGGGGTACAAGACGGACTTATAGTGTTAATTAATCCATTTGGTGCCTTGCCTAAAGATTGCTCTCCTCAGAAACTCCATCAATTTAGCTCTAAAGAAGCTCAAAGACTGGATGACACCAGATAAGGTGTGCTTTTGTGTTTGTATTTTACTTTTGTCTCTTTCTTGTGTTGATAACCCGCTATCGATGTTCTGTTTTCCTCTCAGGCAAGGACTTCTCTAACAACGTTTCCCGCTTCAGCTAAAAAAATTTTCGAGCCTCTCAGAGTTGTCTTAGTAATCTCCGCTTGGAAATATCCTTTCCGTATGTCAGAACATCCCTCATTTTCATTGAATGTTCCCTCTAAACCCTGTCTATTTTTATGACACCAATGCCTGGTTTCCTGCAAGTTGTCTATTGATCCCGTTATTGGTGCAATTTCCGTTGGGAATGATGTTGTCTTCCTCTCTGCTTGCAAAGTTAATGGAACAGTACTTTGACCCTTCTGTTGTCAAAGTTGTTGAAGGTGTTGTTACTGAAACTACTACGCTGCTCGACCAGAAGTGGGACAAGATCTTTTACAAAGGTTCATTTTTACCTGCNAAAGCCATCAGAACTGGTTCCAGCTTCTTCCTCTCTGCTTGCAAAGTTAATGGAACAGTACTTTGACCCTTCTGTTGTCAAAGTTGTTGAAGGTGTTGTTACTGAAACTACTACGTTGCTCGACCAGAAGTGGGACAAGATCTTTTACAAAGGTTCATTTTTACCTGCCTTTCTTTCAAATTAATTATCCGTAAAACATCTTGTTGAATGATGATGCCATGGCTTCATCCTTTCAATAGTGATACTGTATAGTTTAAACCAAACTTAATTCTATCAGTAGACTAAACTTTCCCGCGCTGTCTTTGCTTAGGTAGTTAAAAAATTGGGTGTATCATAATGATGGTAGCTGAAAAGCATCTCACACCGGTTGTCCTGGAGCTTGGAGGAAAGTCTCATGTTGTTGTAGACTCAGACACCAATTTAAAGGTACTGACTACCCCTTTTCCGAATCTCATGATTTCTTCATCAGAGACATGCAAAAGCACATACTATTGTCATTTTCAACAAAAGTGATGTGTATTCTTTTTTAAACGAAGGTTACAGCGAAGAGGATAATTTCAGGAATATGGGTTTGCAATAATGGATAGGCGTGCATTTCACGAGATTATGCTCCAAAACTGGTAGGCTGAGAATTGAAGATAAATCTTTGATGCACTTATGTGAGTTGCTCTCTTTATATTCTCTTCATTATTGAAGATGATAAATGTTTCCTTATGCTGATTTTTTGTCTCCATGTTTCAGAAAATTGCTCCAACAATCTTGCTCGACGTTCCATTAGAATCTTAGATCATGAGTGAAGAAATATTTGGCCCTCTCCCCCCAATCCTCACGGTAGGAATCAGTTTTCATTCTATATAGGCTTTGGTTCATCTCAGTTCTATTCATAAATTGGATTTCACATGTCACATACCTCACCCGATTATGTCTCTATTTTGGGTTAATTTTGACGATGGCTTTTTGATGCAGCATCACATCAAGCTACACCATCGCCTAAAGCTCCCTAGTTCTCTGTTTTTCTTCATTTGAATTTTCCTTTTATTTACGTTTGGCTTTGCAAGCTTTATTGGTTTAAGAGTGTTTCCTTTTCCTGTTATTTCCTTTTCATTACAAAACCTAAAGCTTATTGAAGCGACATCTAGGTCTTTTGTAAGAGCAGCTTTTGATATTTTATAATCTAAGAAGACTTTGTCTTTATACCTTGCTTTGATTCGGTTCTGTCATCAAAACAAGAAGCCAGTCTCAAGAAACTCTTGTTAGTTCCTTGAATAATTGAAGTTAGTCTCTAGTTTGATTCTTTTGGTCCCTAGATCGAGCTAAATCTATCCCTACACTACGCCAGGTTGGTATAAGAGCAAAACACCGACACAAACATGGTCCGTCCCCGCCGCGATCCTCCGCCCCCCACCGAAGCTGAGCTAAGACGACAAGCCCTGGCTGACTTGCAAGCGCAGGTACAGACTTTATCCGTCGCTGTCCAAGTGATTGCCATGGCTCCTCCTGACCCCGTTTTTCCCCGCCGCTATGAACAAAACGTTCATGACCTTGGACGCGAAGATGAAGATGAGTTCGAACCAGAGAACCCCTTTGCGGGTGGCACAACAATAATATCATCCCGCCAAAGCCTCAAGGTCTTCTCCTTCCTGCTGACAACGAGCTTACACAGTGGAAACAAGGTTTCAAATTCGAAATCCTTGAATTCCATGGCAATTAATCTTCTAAAGATTTATTGGACTGGATTACTGCTGTTGAAGAGATACTCGAGTTCAAGCAAGCACCGTTGGAATCTTGTGTGCATGTCATATCGATGAGGTGTAGGGGTCGGGCTGCGGCTTGGTGGACCTAGTTGAAAGTTTCTCGCACACGGTTAGGAAAAACAAAAATTGTTTTGTGGGAGAAGTTAAAGTCCCACTTGCGCAAAACTTTTCTACCCTACAATTACGATCAAGTGATGTTCCAGCGACTTCATAATCTCAAGCAAGGAAGTCGATCTGTCGAGGAGTATGCAACGAAATTCTTCCAGTTTGTGACGCGTGCGAAGTTAATGATTCTGAACCCCAATTGGTGGCTCGATTCATTAGCGGCCTCAAACTTCACATTCAACGTACCGTGACTCTGTTTCATCCTCTTTCAGTGGCTGAAGCTCACCAGCAAGTCATCACCATCGAATTGCAGTCCAAAAGTGGTTTCTCTTCATGGAACTCAACACGACCACGCTTTGTTTTCGCTCCTGGTTCGTCTGCTCAATCAAGTGAGATAGGTCGCTTAAAACAGAGACCCATGTTCCTCTTGTTGACACCATACGGTCTGTTGACACCGCACGGTATGCAAGACCAAACTCTCTCAAGTGTTTCGCTTGTGGAGAACCTGGTCATCGTATGTCAGCTTGTCCAACAAGAAACCGCATAGGTTTGCTCTTAGACACTTCAGGGAAAGATGTCGAAGTTGTCTATGACACAAGTCCGGAGAGCGATGAAGATATGGTTAAGGACCTCTTTGCGGATACATGACACTTACTTGTCATGCGTCGTGTGTGTTTAACACCTCGAGTTCCGGTTGACTCCTCCCAGCGCCATCAGATTTTTTTGTCTCGGTGCACCATTAAAGGTAAGGTTTGTACTTTAATGATAGACTCGGGTAGCTCAGAGAATATGGTCTCGGAAAGCACTGTTTCTATACTCGGCCTGAAGATGAAACCTCACCCTCACCCCTATAGGCTTACGTGGATACAATAGGATCGCGACATCACCGTACTTCACGAGCTTTGATACCTTTCTCTATCAATGATGCATATAGAGATGAGATTTATTGCGACATTGTGCCAATGGATGTGTGTCACTTATTGCTGGGCTGCCCATGGGAATTTGATCGCCATGTTACTCACGATGGCCACCATAACACCTATTCCTTTCGCTTTCACAATCGCCTCTTCATTTTGCAACCGTCGGGTCCTGCTGTTCGAAATATTGCTCGAAGTCCACTTGTGTTATTACGGCTTGTCCCATTTGAGACTGAAATGCGTGAAGCAGGCATAGTGTTATTTCTTCTCACCATAACATTGTCTCCATCACCCATCGATTCTCTTCCTCCACGCCTCTCACCATTGCTCCAAGAGTTTGCGGATGTATTTCTTGTTGACCTTCCTCCTGGTCTTCCCCCATTGCGTGATATTCAGCATTGTATTGACTTGGTTCCAGATGCATCTCTTCCAAATCGCCCCCATTACCGCATGAGTCCGAGTGAGCATGAGGAATTACGTAAGCATGTTGAGGAGTTAGTCGCTAAAGGCTTTTTGTGCTAAAGTCTTAGTCTGTGTGTTGTGCCGGCCTTGTTGATTCCTAAGAAAGATGGGTCGTGGCGTATGTGCGTCGATAGCTGTGCCATTAATAAAATCACTGTTCGTTGCCGTTTTCCGATACCACGGCTCGACGATTTGTTAGATTAGATTGGTGCTGCCACGGTCTTTTCGAAGCTCGACTTGAAAAGTAGTTATCATCAAATTCGCAGTACGCCTGGTGATGAATGGAAAACGGCATTCAAGACTCGTGAAGGTTTGTTTGAGTGGTTGGTCATGCCTTTTGGTCTCTCAAATGCTCCAAGCACATTTATGCGTGTGATGAACTCCGAGCTTTTATCGGTAAGTTTGTGGTTGTATATTTCGATGATATTCTAATTTTTAATTTATCTTGGGATGAGCATGTTCAACATTTATGGGAAGTCTTGCTAGTCTTACGTGCCAGTAAGCTTTATGCTACTATAAAGAAGTGCGAGTTTGGGTCCGAGCAGGTTCATTTTTTTTGTTATATTGTGTCTGCCCATGGTCTTGCTGTCGATCCGAGCAAGGTATCCGCCATCTTGGCCAGTTCCTTCGACCTTGTCCGAGACACACAGATTTCATGGTCTCGCTTCGTTTTATCAACGCTTTGTTCCACAATTTAGCAGTCTTATGGCACTTATTACAGATTACATTCGAGATGGTACGTTTGTTTGGACTGCCGCCGCTACCGCAGCCTTTGAGCTCATCAAACAGAAGCTAGTCTTTGCTCTCATTTTAGCTTTACCTGATTTCTCTCTGGTTTTTGAACTTCATACGGATGCATCTAAAACATGCATTGGCGTGGTGTTGAGCCAACATAGTCGTCCCATTTCTTTTTTAGTGAAAAATTGGCAGGTTCTCGCGTCCGTTATAATACATATGACGTTGAGTTCTATGCACCAGTTCATGCAGTCAAGCATTGGCGAAATTATTTGTTCCATAAGGAGTTTGTTCTTTATACCGATCATGGCGTACTCAAACATTTAACAAGTCAAGATAAGCTTTCGTCTCAGCATGCACCTTGAGTTTATTTTTTTGCAGCAGTTTACCTTTGTTATAAAGCACACGTCGGGTACCTCTAATCCTGTGGCTGATGCTTTGAGTAGATGACACGCTATCCTTTCATTGTTGCATGTTTCGGTGCAGGGGTTTAGCACGCTTGTGGATTTATATCCTACTGATCCATTTTTTGGACGCATTTATGAAGATGCTTTGGCTGGTCGGGATTCTTTGTACACAGTTCATGAGGCGTTCTTATTTTGTGGAGATCGTTTATGTGTGCCGGACTGCAGTCTTCGTTTACGACTAGTTGCCGAGCTTCATAACGAAGGGCATGTAGGACGCGACTGAACTCTAAAGTTGGTGTCCTCTTCATACTTTTGGCCTTCCTTGCGCCGTGATGTTGACAGGATTATTGAGCGTTGTGTCATTTGTCAAACATCCAAGGGTCATGCCACCAATGCGGGTTTATATCTTCCTCTTCCTATTTCGATGCAACCTTGGACTGATATTAGTATGGACTTCGTGATGGGTCTCCCTCGTACTCAACGGGGTTTTGATTCTATCTTTGTGGTGGTGGACCGATTCTCATGGTTCATTTTATTCCATTTAAAATGACTACGGATGCGATTCAAGTAGCCTCCTTGTTCTTTCGTGAGATATATCGATTGCATGGTCTTCCTTCGTCTATTGTGTCTGATAGAGATTCCCGTTTCTTAGGACATTTTTGGCGTTCGCTTTAGAAAATGCTAAACACAAGCCTTGATATGAGTTATGTCTATCATCCTCCGTCCGATGGTAAGACCAAAGTGGTCAATCGTTTGTTAGGTAATCTTTTACGTTGTTTGGTTGGTGAAAAGATTAAGACTTGGGATTATCATTTACCTCAGGCTGAATTTGCGCATAATCATGCGGTCAATCGCAGTACATGCTTTGCTTCGTTCTATGTTCTTTATGGTTTTTCTCCATGTGCTCCAGTGGATTTGTCATCACTACTTCATCAGACTCGTCACCATGGTACTGCTATTGACTTCATTAACTATGTTAAACAGGTCCATGATCTTGCTCATCACAACTTAGAGGCGTCGTTCCTTAAGTATAAACTGGGTGTGGGTTCTCGTCTTCGTCGCCTTGTTTGTGAAGTTGGTGATCTTGTATGAGCTGTCTTTACTAAAGATCATATGCTGTCTTGGGAGTATAACAAGCTTAAAGACAAGAAGTTGGATCCCTTAGAAGTGCTTGAACGTATCAATGATAATGCTTATCGATTATGTCTTCCCGCTGGTATCAATATGTTGGATGTGTTCAATGTGAGGTACCTTTCCTCTTATCTTGCGCCTGATCTTGCCCGATTCGAGGTCGAATCTTTCAAACCCGGAGGGACCTAATTCAGCATCACATCAAGCTACACCACCGCCTAAAGCTCCCTAGTTCTCTGTTTTTCTTCATTTGAATTTTCCTTTTATTTACGTTTGGTTTTGCAAGCTTTGTCGGTTAGTGTTTCCTTTTCCTGTTATTTCCTTTTCATTACAAAACCTAAAGCTTATTTAAGCGAAATCTAGGTCTCTTGTAAGAGCAGCTTTTGATATTTTATAATCTAAGAAGACTTTGTCTTTATACCTTACTTTGATTCGATTCTGTCATCAAAACAAGAAGCCGGTCTCAAGAAACTCTTGCTAGTTCCTTGATTGAGCGAAGTTACGTGTAACGCCCGTATCCCGGTCATCAGACCGGTTCATGCAATGATCAAGAGTTTCAAGATCAGAACGTGAGTAGGTTAGAAATCGGTGGTACGGGGAACTACCGAATAAACAAACTTGGAAAAAAGCAATGATCTAGTTATTGTCGGATTGATTGAGGGATCNTCTAGTTATTGTCGGATTGATTGAGGGATCAAGTGAATGATTGAGGGATCAACTGAATGATCGAGGGATCAAGTGAATGATCGATGGGATCAAGTAAATGATTTAATGACCAAGTGGGTCATCGAGAAGGATCAGTTCAGTCAAGCATAATGATCGGGAGACTAGGTCTGATCAGTCCAGTAAAGTTGGATGATCGAGAGATTGAGATGGAATTATGTCGAATAGGCAGTATAAGCCGAGAAAGGTGATAACACCGAATGTGACCACCGAGAGCGATTACGCTGGACAGTTACTGAATGTGATCATGAGTTTTATGTTTGGGATCGATAGGTTATCCCGGTTAACTCACGAAAGAATACAGAGATGGAAAAGAGGTGAAACTATCAAGAGAATTGTTAGATTTACCGAGGATGATTCAGACTGGTCCGTCGGGATTGGATTCTTACGTCCGTCGGGATGGATGGGTTCACTCCGTCGGGAAAAATATCGGAAGAATGGGGAGTTTTCCCGATAGATAACTGAAAGGAGGCAAGTCGAGAAGGACTGTAAAAGTATCGAGAGGAACTGTCGAAGGAAATGATGGAACGCTCAAGAGAGAGAGAGTCCATCAGTAAGATCTGTGTCCCTCGGGACCGTGTGTGCCCGTCGGGAAGGAAACTGCCTATGGCAATCACTGATCTTATGTGTCGATGAGTCAGTATGGAAAGTGTCAGGAAGAATTGGCGGGAAGAATGGAGGAACTATCGATGGATTCGATAGGACTACCGAGAATGAAACTGGCCGGTCCATGGGGACCGCCGGGTGAACGCGATCACCAAGAGAGTGATGCGCGGGGAGTGATACTGCTGATGTTTGTGTGGGAATCATCGAGAGGAAATCACATTAGTCTGTGGGACTGACGGGTGATCAGTCCGCCGGACTGTCCGAAGATCGAGTGGAATGAACTCGGGTCACTTGGGATATCTAAGTCGTTTACGGGTGGTTGGTTGTATGACTAGATGAACAAGTGGTCAGTTCAACTGAGGGACTAACGGGTTGATCGGCTTACCGAGAAGGAGTCGAGGACTGTGTGGGTACTGTTCGGATCAGAGGGGTGATTCCCGATTGTTGGAACTGTACTGATAGATCTTAGGAGAGGATACAATTCTGATGCCGGTGTGCTAAGCGATTCATCGATAGTATGAGATTCGGGTAACACACGTGGAGGTCAAGTGTTCTTGCCAAGGCTTACCTAATCAAGAGGACTGCTCGGTAATCTGTTTGGACATGCGAATCAGGAAGACTGGCTCGTTTGAGCATGAATACTGATTGAAAGGTCTAATGGGACCGGATGACTGCATCCCTACGTGTACGGGTCGAAGGGGTGGTTGGTTGAGTGACTATGTAACAGAGTGAGCAGGTTACTGAACGACAATGTGATCTTGTCAGTGGGACAAGCTTGGATTAATATGAACAGATAGGTTTATTGTTGGTTTAAGTTTCTGCTAGTGGTTAGTTAAATTGTTAGGGATGCGAAAATTGATTAGCGGAATGTACGGACTGAACTGGCGAAGTAGAGTATCGGTAGTAATATTCGGGTATCAGCAGGATTGGCCGGGCGGGGTATTACATTAGGTCTCTAGGTTGATTCTTTTGGTCACTAGATCGAGCTAAATCTATCCGTACAATGCGCCACTTTTTTCTGCAAAGTTCGACAAGTTGGACAAGAGTTTTGACATTATTCGTTCTCGACCAAAGCCTCTTGTTGCATACTTGTTTACCCAAAACAAGAAGCTGAAAGAGAGATTCGCCTTGACAGTCTCTGTTGGAGGCATAGTGGGCAACGACATACCCGTCATGTAAAAAAAAAACTAATTATCTCTGATTTATGCATGCTCATTTAGAAATTTATCATTATACTAAAGCTTATCTCTATCCTTATATTTGCAGCTTGCACTTCACACATTGCCATTTGGAGGAGTTGGTGAAAGTGGAATGGGTTCCTACCATGGTAAATTCTCATTTGATGCTTTCAGTCACAAGAAGGCCGTTCTCTACATAAGCTTTTTAGGTGATTTTACAATCAGGTATGCACCATACGGTAGAGGAAAGCTTAGATTGTTAAAGGCTCTTGTCAACAATAATCTATTGGATGTTTTCAAGTCTTTCAGGATTATCTTAGTTTTTTTTTGTTTTTAAATTCCCTATCAACTTTGCTGTTAAAGATGTTTTGTTTTGGTGTGGATGAATACTGAAGTAAATAAATAAAACATTTCCCTTGATATGAAAAACCGGTTTCTTCCATTCAATTTTGTTGTCTTACAAACAAAGATGACAAATTAAGTTTCTCTTTGGATTTTATCTAACCATGTTGTTAAAACTCCCCTAAAAAGGGAGAGAAAGACCGTAACAACCAATCAAGAAGATTCTTGAAGGATGCTTTGAATCTCTGCTCGTTGATCATCTGTAAGTTTATCTGGGAACTTAGTCCGAAACCGAACTCTCAAATCTCCTCTCTTATTCCCATTGTCCTTTGGATTTGGCATCCCTTTGCCTTGAATAATTGTATGATATGCATCAAACCGACCAAATATCGACCTCAAATCAGTGTTAATAAAAATTAATGTTTTGTATTTTGATGTATTAATAAAAAATAACCAAGTCTCTTAATTAACCTACTGAAATCGTATATAAAATAATAAAACAAATTAACCTACTGAATCCGTATATAAAGAATCTTTTTATTATTTTTCTTCGACATAATATTAGTTTTGCTAGAATTTTGCGTTTTGATATGATGCAGAGTACATACGACAAGAGATTCATGGATCGATGGATCAAGAATCTAGTGATGCAGCTCGGACCACTTCTTGCTCACGGATCGATGATCGTGTGCTCAAAGAACTCAAAGACTTCGAGTTGAGAAAAGCTTCTCATTTATTATATCAAAACAACCAAGTATTTCAGAAGACAATTACAATGCTTTTATAGGCTAAAGAACCGACTAACAATTTCAACCCTAATGTATAATGGAAAGTTAGTTGGAAAAGGAAATAAAAATAAAACCAAGAATAAGTAAAAAATATAGTTACTTGCACAGTAAGTCATCGAGCTGTTGCTACATCAGGTCGCCCAGGGTAGGAAGAAATTTCGACCTCGGATTTTCAATGTCGTCTCCAGAAAAATAAGGACTAAGATGCTTAACATTGAAGACATCAGCCGTTTGCATCTGAGGAGGCAACTGTAATCGATAATGTAGGGAAATCTGAC
>OVAP01007321.1:0-10882 GCA_900406295.1 Aurinia saxatilis
ACTACTAAACCGTAAACCTAAAATCACATTTATCTAAACACACAGACGGCGACTTGTTCTTCCTCTGGTCTTCTCTCTTCTCTCCTCTTGTTTTTCCTCTCGTCTTGCATGTTCTTCCGTATCTTGCATTTTTAAACTAGATCCACTTCATGATCCATTGATTTGATAAACTATTGATGGAATAAAAACATTTGAACTAGAGTGTTAAAAGATAAGTTTAGTTATTTTTTCACCTTCAAAATTCGTCTACTTTAATAACAGATTTTTTATGGGTAATTGATTTATTTGAAAGTCTATGAACGTAAATAAAACTGTCACTATTGGCCTAAAAATCTGTCATAGTGTCGGAGCCGTTTTTCCCAGACTTATTAGTCTATTCAGTAGCAGACTCGTGTATATATCTGTCGTCACAAAATCCGAAAATAACAAGTCTGTGACCATGAGAAGTGTTAAGTCTGTCGATAGGTAAAATAAATATGTGATCATGAGAAGTGTTAAGTCTGCCGTTAGGTAAAACAAGTCTGACAACAAAAAAATAACTCTACCAACCTTAAAGAAATTTGTTGTGTCATGTCACAGATTTATTAAATAAATCTATCAAGTAAAACAACTCTATCAGCTTACGACATAAATCTGTTGCACCAAACAAATCTGTCGTGTCATGTCACAGACTTACTTACATAAATCTATTAACAAAATTTGTCATCAATACCACTATAGACTTGTTTTCGGGAGATTAAATTTCCAAATAAGTCTGTCAATGTTCAAATAAATATATCGTAGTTAAAATAAATCAGTCGTGTCGTGTAACAGATTTTTTTGATGATGTGGCATTTTAAAATAATGCCATTTCTGTAAATATATTTTCTGTGAAGGGTACTATGGGTATGTGAACCTAAACTAGTAATCAACAAAAGATTTGCACCGTTCTAGTAATTTTATAATATATTGACCCTGTTTTAGTAAATCACCCTATATTATAAGACCAAAGAGAAGTAATCATTGTTGAAGTTGTCCTGATTCAAAATTTGTTTTGCATGTTTTTGCTAAACCGGAGGCGTGGATTGAAGACAACTGAAGAATGGTTTAGTTCGGTTATGAAACTAAACCAAACGACTGCGTTTTAGTCTACGAAGTGTTTAAGAGGTTTTGCCATAAAAAGGAACTTCTTATACTTTCCTTTACCAACCATGAGAGTACATTGTTGCTAATGTGTTTGTGAACCTTGTAACTAAGTTGTAAAAAAGTTCATTTAAGTATAGTGAATTGCCAGAATCAGAAACGATTTTGGCCCTAAAGATTCTTCACACACCGTGAAGGATACTCTGGGTAAACAAACCCTTGTGTTTTGTTTCTTTTCATTTTCTCTGTTTTATCTTGATTCAAGCTCAAATCTTTACACACGAGAGTTGTAAGAGAGTGTTACAAATGAATGAGAACAGAGAGAAGAAAGGTAGCAACTTTACAAAGTTTGGTACAAGATCCTTGAGGTTTAAGTAGCGAAAGTGGTATCAGAGCTATGGTTAAGGATGTTACTACCATGGCTCACGTTGATATCGATATATTCAACGGTTTTGGGGATTTCTCTTTATGGAAAATACGAATGATGGCTCACTTTCGTATTCTCGTTTTGAAAGACATCTTAACAGATCATAAACTTGAAAAGCTCGTACCTTTGTCCAAGGCCGAGGGTAAACAACCTGTGGATGAAGGTGTTGTTGATCAAATAGCTTCATCTGAGACCTTGATGAAGGCTGTCCCAGATCCAGACAAGATCGAGCAGTCTGAGGTTATGGGGTTGATTATCACAAATGTTGGTGATCATGTGTTGAAAAGTTAATATGTGTGTTACTGATGCAGAGACGTGGTCTATGTTAGATCGATTGTATATGGAAAGCTCTTTACCAAATCACATCCATTTACAGTTAAAGTTCTATACTTTCAAAGCAAGTGAATCTACAAGCGTTGATGAAAACGTTGATGACTTTTTGAAAATTGTTGCAGAGCTAAGTAACCTCGATGTTAGTCTCTGATGAGGTGCATGCTATCTTGTTTTTCACCGCTTTGTCAACAAGTTTTGATCAGTTGAAGCATGCTCTTAAGTATGGAAGAGATTCTGACTCTGAAGAAGTTATCTCTGCGACAAGATCTAAAGAAGGGAAATGCTTGCACATGTTTTTAAATATAATAGAAGTCCCGCAACAAGTTTATACACATGTGGCAGAGGGAGGTCACCTCATAGAGGAGGATCAAAAGACAATCAAGGAAAAGGCAGGGGCAGGTCCAACTCTAAATCTTGTATAACTTGTTGGTTTTGTAAAAAGACAGGTCATATGAAGAAGGACTGTTATGCTAGAAAGAAGAGGCTTGAAAGTGATAATGCTGGTGAAGCAAGCGTTGTGGTTGAGAAGCTTGGTTATTTGAGGCATTTAATGTTGATGGTAAATGTGCTAAAGATGTTTGGGTTTTAGACTCATGATGCACAATTCATATGACAACAAGAAGAGATTGGTTTCATGAGTTCTTTGAGAATCTGAAAACCAATATCTTGCTTGGAGATGGTAGTATTGTGGAGTCACATGGGTATGGCACCATATTAGTTGACACTCAGAGAGTATCTATCAAGATGCTCAAGAGTGTCAAGTATGTTCCAAACTTAAGAATAAATTTAATATCTGGAACTCTGGAAAATCTTGGATACAATTATGGAGGTGGAGATGGTAAAGTGAGATATTTTAAGGGAAAAACAATTGCTCTTACTGGGACTCTCATTAATGGTCTATATATTTTAGATGGTGGAACAAAAATGGTAGAGCTGTGTAACGTTAAACAGAAGAAGAAGCTAAAAACAACAAATCTCTGGCAAAGCATGCTTGGTCACATGAGTCAGAATAATCTCAGGGTGTTAACTGGAAAATGGCATATTGAGAAGAAAGATATCAAATATTTGTAATTCTGTGAGCATTGTGTAACGGGAAAGTCTAAGAAGATCAATTTTAATGTGGGAAGGCATATACATGCAGATCCTTGGGGATATCCAAATGCCACTCCATCTCTCTCAGGTAAACAATATTTTCTTTCTATGATAGATGACAAGACAAGAAATGTTTGGTTGATGTTCCTAAAGTCTAAAGATGAAGTATTTGAGAAGTTTTGTGAATGGAAAAGTTTGGTGGAAAATCAAATGAACTAGAAAATGAAAGTTTTGAGAACTGATAATGCATGGAGTTTTTAAATGTGAGGGTCAATGATTACTGTAAGAAGAATGGAATTGAGAGACACATGACTTGTGTCTACACACCTCAATAGAATGGAGTTGCGGACAGGATGAATAGAACCATAATGGAGACTGTCTGGTGTTTGTTGGATGAGTCCGTCTTAGAGAAGAGTTTTGGGCTGAGGCAGCTGCTACTGCTACTTATCTCATCAACAGGTCACCTGCCTCAACTATTGATCACAATGTTCATGAAGAGCTTTGGCTTAACATGAAACTAGGCTATAAGCATCTCAAAAAATTTGGTTCAATCTCTTATGTTTATCAAGACCAAGGCAAATTGAACCCAAGAGGTTTGAAAGGTATTTTCTTGGGATATCCACAAGAGGCTAAAAGGTATAAAGTTTGGTTTTTAGATGGTAAGAAGTGTGTTATTAGCTGGAATGTTTTGTTTTGTGAAGATACAATCTACAAATATTTGAAAGATAATGAATATAGAAGAGATGAGAAGAAGCATGAGATTGGTGAATCTAGTAACATGAGTCACTTAGAAATCTCAGAGAAAAAGGAAGACGCATGGAATTTCATTGCATGTGGAGTTATTGAGGACATCTCAAGTGAGTCTAGCTCAGAGGAAGAAGAAGAATCTGAGACATATGAATCCCAAGATGAAACTACTATGACACAATATCAGTTAGCAAGAGACATGACAGGAAGAGAAATTGTGCCTCCTGCTAGATTCAAAGACTATAGTACTATTGCTTTTGCACTAGTGACAACATAGGAACTTGATGTTGAGGAGCCAAATTGTTATCATGAAGCTCAAGATAGGAAAGATTGGGATAAGTGGGATGGAGCAACAAAAGAAGAATCAACTCATTAAAGAAGAATGGTACCTATGTCATTGTTGACAAACCACTGAATCACAAAGTACTTGATTGCAGGTGGTTGTTTGTTAAGAAACTAGGCATTCCTGGAGTGGAACCTTGTGTGCACCGAAATTCACATAACCATAAACTTGTAAAAAATGAAACTTTTGAGGGATCGTCGACTATCTTTTTGTTCGAATCACTTGCAAAGATGAGAACGGACAGAATTTAGAGACAAAAAATAGAACGGCAAAAAAGATGAACGGAAAACAGTAAATATAGATGAATCACAAATTTTATTGCTAGAGCTCTCTAGGGTTCGAGAGGCTAAGAGATTTCAAGATACAATGTAAGTTATGACTAGAAAGATATATATACTCTCGGCAAAACCGTCCTATGTCATAGGGCTTATCATGGGCTTCCTTCCATTTTTTCGTAGACTGCTTCCAAAAAAACTTCCATTTCTCCGATATGAATCGGAGAATTTCCTTTTCTACGTTGATTCTTTGGCAGCTTTCCTTTTTTTTGTAAAACGAAGGAAGACTTCCTTTTCTGTAGATACGTCCACAAATTTTCACGAATCTTCTAGTATGATCTGTTGAAAGGCTTGGCTCGGATATCGGCCCACGATGGAATATCGGACTATTTAGCCTGTCAAGAGTGTAATCGAACACGTATCTCGCATTTCGTGATAGTGTAAGTTAATGTTACTTCGTGGATCATAAGTTCTCGTTGGAACTAAGTACTTGGCTTTAATGATCCACGGAATGGCATTGAGCCTTGATGATGGATGTTGTTCCGCGATGCTATGCATGGGTTATAAGACGTACGTAGTGAACGACATGCGATCCAATTTGATTGCTCATGTCATGGGACTCATCTCCGAAGATGGTCACACGAGCTGTGAGTGTGCTAGGTCGCGGGAATCGTCGTTGAATGAAACTTGCGAGCCACAGACCGCTCGGGTCGCAGAAGAGAGCATGAGGCCAAGAGGTGACCCACATGGCTCTTCATGTCGCGACATGGACACGAGGTGAAGAAGTAACGAGCTGCGTCCAATCCAGGTCGCGGGACGACTGCATGGAAAGGATGGTGCGAGCTGGTGTTGAAGCCTCGTATGTAAAGAAGAGGCGAGCCAACCACGCTATTGGTCGCGGGAACTCGTTGTTGACAAAGAAAGGTGAGCTGCGATGAATCCAGCTCACGGGATGCAAGTCATTGTGAGGCCAGCTCGCTGGATGTGCCAAGTCGGAGAAAACGAGACCCAACATGTCTGGTTCGGGGTCGCACGACTGTGGGTCGCAGGATAGAGTCGGAGGGACTAAGTTGCGAACTGGGAGCTCCTTCCGGGTCGCGTAAACTTGATCCAGGCAAGCTTCGCGAGCCATGGGTGAGCTCAGCTCGCCGAATGGTCTTGCATGGAGAAGAAGCGGGCTGGCTTGTGTTCTGGCTCGCGTGATGAACGACGTGCGAGACACATTCGATCATAGGTCACAGATCAAGGTTGAGGAGGCTAAGCGCGAGCCATACGATGTCTTGGTGTCACGGGATGGCTTCTTCCGAGAGGTTTAGGCGAGCCACACATGATTCGTAAATATCGAAAGGCTCCATGGTAAGATCTCATGATTGATGATGTACTCATGGATTCTAACTATTCGATCACGATAATTTTTGATAACTTAGTCATTTTTATGCTATTAATCTCAGAGGGTGGAATCCGACCCCCACAAACCTAAGATGTATAAAGCAAGGCTTGTAGCAAGAGGTTTTACTCAGAGAAAGGGCATTGCTTATGAAGAAGTGTTTGCTCATGTGGTAAAACACATTTCTATAAGACTCTTGATGTCTACAGTTATGAATCCGGATATTGAACTTAAGCAAATGGATGTGAAGACAACAATTTTGCATGGGGAGTTAAAACGAGATCTGTACATGACACAACCAGAAGGATTTGAGGTTGATAAAGGTAAGGACAAGGTGTGTTTATTGAAGAAATCTTTGTATAGTATCAAGCAGTCACCCAGGTTATGGAACAAGAGGTTTGACCAGTTCATATCTGATCAAGGTTTTGGTAAGAGTAATCAAGACCCTTGTGTTTACATTAAGAAGATTAATCAAGGTTACATATATCTTTTGATATATGTTGATGATATGCTCTTAGTATCTAAGAGTATGGAAGAGATCAAGAACCTGAAACACGTATTGTCTCGGGAGTTTGAGATGAAAGACATGGGACCAACTAGCAGAATATTGGGCATTAATATCAAGAGAAACATGAAAGAAGGTATTCTTTACTTGTCACAAGCTAGTTACATTAAGAAAATCTTAAGAAGGTTCAAGATGGATGATGCAAAAAAAGTGAACAATCCTATGGGAGCACATTTCAAGCCATGACCAGTGAAGTACTCTAGTGAGTGTGTGAACACTAACAAGACACCGTATTCAAGTGCAATGGGAAGTATAATGTATGATATGGTTGGAACCAGATTTGATGTAGCTTATGTTATTGGTATAATCAGTAGGTTCATGAAGAAGCCAGGGAAAATGCATTCGGAGGCTGTTAAATGGCTGCTCAGGTACTTGAAGGGGTCAAAAGATCTGAATCTTGTCTTTACCAAAGGTAAAGATTTTATAGTTCAAGGTTTTTGTGATTCGGATTTTGCTTCAGACTTGATAAAAAGAAGATCAACAAGTGGTTATGTATTCACTGTGGGAGGAAATGCAGTGAGTTGGAAGTCATGTGTTCAGCCGATTGTTGCAGCATCTGTTACTGAGGCTGAATACATGTCATTGTCTGAAGCAGTAAAGGAGGCATTATGGAATCAAAAGACTGTTGCAAGATATGGGGTTCGATCAAGAGAAAACTGCAGTATGGTGTGACCCACAGTCAGCAATATGATTGTTAAAGAATCCATATAATCATGAGAAGACAAAGCAAATTGCTGTCAAGTACCATTTCATCAGGGACATTATAGCATCAGGAGAATTAGTGGTTCACAAAATTCATACTTCAAAGAACCCTGCGGATACGCTTACTAAGCTTACTAAGTGTATTCCAATCAAGAAGTTGGATTTAGCTTTAAAGTTTCTAAAGCTGATTAACTGAGGCTGTTGTGCAGCTGTTGCCAAAGGTAAGTTCCAAGACATGCAATTTAAGTTTATACTCAGGTGAATTTTAAATCAAAGTGGAGAATGTTGAAATGGTTCTGATTCAAAATTTTGTTGGCATTTTTTGCTAAATCGGAGGCGTGGATTGAAGATAATTGAAGAATGGTTTAGTTTGGGTATTAAACTAAACCAAACGACTGCGTTTTAGTCTACGAAGGGTTTAAAAGGTTTTGCTATAAAATGGCACTTCTTCTTTCCTTCACCAACCGTGAGAGTACATTGTTGCTACTATGTTTATGAAACTTGTATCTAAGCTGTAAACAAGTTCATTTGAGTATAGTGAATTGCCAAGAACGATTATGGCCCAAGAGATTAGTCTTCACACACAGTGAAGGATATTCTGGGTAAACAAATCCTTGTGTTATGTTTCTTTCCATTTGCTCTGTTTTATCTTGATTCAATCTTAAATCTTTACACACGAGAATTGTAAGAGAGTGTTACAAACGAGTGAGAGCAAAAGAGAGAAGAAAGGTAACAACTTTACAATGTTTGGTACAAGATCCTTGAGGTTTACGTAACAATAATTTTCTATATCCAAAATTTATGAGAGCAGTTTGGTTCTATTTTTGGAAATAAAAACTTTAGCATTTGCTTCAGACTTGTCGTGCTTTGCAATGATTCGTCGAGTACGATCACGAATACCTCGTGCTTGAGAAATCAGAATTGTCGTTTTTCACGATGACTTGGCGTGTTTTGCGATGACTTGTCGTGTACATTCGCGACCTCTCGTGCTTAAGACTTGTTGTGCTTCCGGATGACTCATCGTACAGTCCCACACCTATCAAGTGTTCGATAAAATGCCCGAAAGAACAATTGTTTTGCTTTGTATTTTTAACCATTGGGAAATGAGTTAAAATGCTTAGTGGTTTATTGAATTTGTGTTTATGGCTTGGAAATTATTAAATTGACAGTTGGGAAATTAGTCAATTTAATGACTTTTAAAGGGATTAACACCAAAGGGATTTGAGTTAATCTATAGATTAGTGGTTATTTGCCTAAGATTGTATGATTTGTTTTAAGCTAGCCTCCACAATATAGCCAGCGATAGAGTGCAAAATAATTCACCCGAATTTCCCTATGAAGAAAAGAGAGATTAAGCATATCCAAAAGAGGCAAAAATGGGCAAAAATCGAGGAGGCCTCGTTGATAATCTTAAACTCCCTTGTATATATTAATATATGATCAAACCTAAGCCTCCTCTACAGAATAAACGAGAAGAATGTTTAATATAAGCCTGCTGTGATTGACGAATAGGAAAGATATGCATTCGTTTCAAGGAATAGTTGGGGTTTTAAACATATTTGTTCCTTTTCTAGATCAAAAAGACATTACCTCACTAAGGATTTGTCGAGGAGTGGTGAAGATATCCAGAAGAAGATAACACTATATGAAATACAAATTTACTTATTGATGCGACCATGCATGTTAGTTTCAAATCCTCACGGGCCACTTACACTTTATCTAGAAGCACTCGTGAAGAGAGGTGAAGCACACTCCAACTAATAAGGTAAAAGTTTCCTTAGGATCGAGATATCTTCGAACTTGACCTCCACCAGCACCCCATCACCTTCATTACCTTGTTGTCAACTTGGTATCTAGGATAAACCCTTGTCAACTATGGGATAAACCCTTACCTTACTACTTAAGTTTTTTTTTTCTATTTTTTTTCTACTAGTTTAAATTTACATGTGCATAATCAAATTACTAGCCCAATATATAATATCACCGCCTCATCATTCTTTAGCAACTTGCATTTTTACGACATAATAAAGATGGTAGTCTCATACGAAAAAGGTACAAACTGAAATCCACGGTTGATAGGGGTGATATTTTACCGCTTTTTATGACGAAACTAAAGGATTTCAAGATTGAAGTTATGGTTTTCACTGTTTTATGCTTTCAAAGTGTTTTTGTGAAAATAAGGCGTTTTAAGTATTATTCTCCAAGTACAGCAGTTCAACACCAGATGTTTAGGGCCAGATGAATCAATTGTGCATTTTGGAGTGAAGTGAGAATTGAAGACAATCAAGCCACGTGAGTCAGCCGTCACATGGGTTTGGAATTAATTCATTCATCCCAACGACCAAGAAGTTATTCCCTTAATACTGAAGACTGGTGACATGGATCAGTTCCACGCTTCGGAAGTTTGGCCTTAGATGAAGACTTTCCCCATCATAGATTTTTATGATATTTTGACACATGCTAGATGAAGAAGTCAGATTTCCAATGCAAGTGTAACGAAGCAATTCCAACGGTTAGATATCGAGATATGCTGATTCTACTGAAGACAGATTGTGCAGTCTCGATGTAAAACAATTGAAGAACGCGAAGGAAGAACGATCGATCGACTGCCAAATTGATTCGATCGACCAAGGCCCAAAAATTCTCTTGAAGCCCATGAATTGAAGCCTATGAGTGAGTCAAGGCCCAAGTGATACACAAAATTTTACCCTTTATATTTAACCGCAAGAGCACAGCTAAAGCGATATAGTACTTAGAGCTCGAATCCACAAAGAGCAATAAATTGCAAACTAATTAAATAAACTCTAAATTACTTTTAGGACAGGGGTTTTTTGTTTGTTTAAACTAATGCAAATGACTAAAAAATTATGGTGAGGGTTGTAAACAATTAAAAGCAAGGTTAGGCCTTGGGAACTTCAGGTAAAGACTTAATATTGTAGCCAGACGCATCGAGTGTCGATCGACACCAATAGTGGTGTCGTTCGATACCGCACGGTTAAAATAGGTACCACTTAATTCCTAAACATGAAATCTATTGTAATGCAAACCAACATTCGCTGTGAATGCAATCTATAATTAATTCCTAGCAAACCAAATTCCTTTGTGAGTCCTAAGGAATTAATTATGCAATGAGCCTAGGTTCAGTTGTTCATAAACTATCTAAAACAAATTCCTTTGTGAATAGATAATTTACTCCTACTAAGATGGGTTCCAGTAATTATTAACACTTCCATGTATAATAATTAACCTATAATCTAGTTCAAGGGTAGCTAATTTATGAACTAGCAAAGCGCACAATCTAGAGGAAGAATTGAAGATTTCAACCTAATTTAGACATATGGCAAACAATAAATCATCTAAACCCTAAGAACCCTAAGCCTAACAATAGAATTACTCAGACATAGCTAAGCAAAACATCATGCAATTTAATTGAAAGCAATAAGATATCAAAGAGAAACACAAAGGGTTCAAGAAATCTCTCTCCCTAACACTGTCTCTAAAATAAATAATGCATAAGCCTAAACAATGGCTGTAGAAAATTATTTATAGGGTCTAGGATGAATTTTAGAATTAGGAAATTAATCATAAAAGATTTAAGAAAAATCTTGATCTTAAAGATTTGAGAAATTTCCTTTTCTGGCCGCCAGAATGACATGTCTTCACTAAAACCGTCATATCCCCTCAACCAATAATTAGAATAAGCTGAAACCACCGCCAACGTGAAGCTNTAGAATAAGCTGAAACCACCGCCAACGTGAAGCTAACTCAAGTTTCTATGTGGTGTAAAAATTTGTGATTAAAATTTCTTTGGAAAAGACCTTCGTATGATACGATCTTAAAGGGACTTCAGACAGCTTCTGCATTATCATTCCACATATTTGCTTCCCTT
>OVAP01007322.1:0-10882 GCA_900406295.1 Aurinia saxatilis
TGACAACCTTGTGATCTCTGAGCATTGGAGTGATTCCGTGCCTGCATCAATGATCCATGGTTTTTTGTACTTAATTGTTCAATTTTAGATTATCGATTTGAAAATTCTCTATGTGATCTTGACTCTAGTGTTAATTTGATGCATCTTTCATGTTGCTGAACGAATGGGAATGATCGATTTCCAGGAGACAAAGGTGTCATTGGTGTTAGCCGATCGTTCCATTTGCTATCTAGAATAAATTCTTGAAGATGTATTAGTTCGAGTGGGCAAGTTTTACATTCCTACCGGCTTCGTAGTCCTCAAATATGATCAAGAGCCAAATGATCCTCTCATCCTTGGACAGCCTTTCTTAGCCATTGTTGGAGCCTTGATTGACTGCAAGAAGAGCATCATCGATCTCAACATTGGAGAATTTAATATGCGTTTCCACATGGACAAGCTCATTAAGCGTCCAATGGTCGATGCCCAAACATTCTATGTGGATACTCTCTCTGATTTGGCAGAGAAATCACTATGGGGAATGCAACTTGAAGATCAGCTTGGGGATGCTTTGAGATATGCCACATAATACCACTTGGATAATTGACACTTGGGTTCTCAAGGATGATCGATTCCCGCGATCACATGTCCAATATGGTCTCCAAAGATGTGCTGCCCAACCTACGAAAATTGCATCTTCCATTGAGTAGGATGAGTCTAAAGCACCTAAGGTGGACCATAAAAGACTTCCTAAAGGGCTAAAGTACGCTTTTCTCGGTCCTAATAATTCCTTTCCAATCATTATTAGTTCGACTTTGGAGAATGCGGAGTCCACATTACTCCTTAACAAGTTGGGCAAGTATCGCAAAGCTCTTGGGTATTCTGTTGATGACATTGCAGGGATACCACAAGATTTATGCACTCATAGGATCTATCTTGAAGATGAGACAAAGTCATCAATCGAGCATCAAAGGAGGTTGAACCCCAACTTAAAGAAAGTAGTCAAAAAGGAGATCATGAAGGTGCTTGAAGCTGGGATCATCTATACAATTTCAGACAGTCCTTGGTTCAGTCCAGTTCATTTTGTGCCTAAGAAAGAAGGAATCATGGTAGTGAAGAATGACAAGGACGAGCTCATTCCTCAAAGTACCATCACTGGACATGGAATATCCATCGACTACACAAAGCTCAATGTCGCGACAAGGAAGGATCACTTCCCATTGCCCTTCATCGATCAAATGCTAGTGATATTGGCGAATCATCCATACTACTGCTTCTTAGATGGCTACAACGGGTTCTTTCAAATTCCAGTCCATCTTGAAGATCAAGAGAAGACAACATTTACATGTACTTATGGCACTTTTTCACATAGTAAAATGCCATTGGGATTGTGTAACGCTCCTGCTACTTTCCTACGGTGTATGATGGCGATCTTCATGGATATGATTGAAGACATCATGGAGGTGTTCATGGATGACTTTTTCATCTTCGGCTCCTCATTTGATGACTGTTTTGCCAATATTTGCAAAGTCCTACAACGATGTGAAGAGAAGAACTTGGTGCTTAATTGGGAGAAGTGTCACTTTATGGTGAATAATGGAATTGTTCTTAGCCACAAGGTCTCTCAAAATGGCATTGAAGTGGACAAACCAAAGATAGAAGTGATGACAAGTCTCAAGCCTCCCACAACTGTCAAAGATGTCCGAAGTTTCCTTGGACATGCTGGATTCTATAGAAGATTCATAAAGGACTTCTCCAAAATCACCTGCCCACTCACTGCCCTTCTCTGTAAGGATGTCAAATTTAATGTCGATGCTAACTGTTTGTCTGCTTTTGAACCTATTAAGCAGGCTTTGATAAGTGCTTCCATTGTCCAACCCCCCGGACTGGAACTTACCCTTTAAAGTGATGTGTGATGTGAGTGACTACGCCATTGGAGTTGTGCATGCCAGAAGAAGAAAAGAAGATCCATGCCATCTACTACGCTAGTCGAACATTGGATGATGTTCAAAAGAACTACACAACAACGGAGAAGGTACTCTTAGCCGTGGTTTTTGCTTTTGAGAAGTTCAGACAATACTTGGTAGGATTGAGTTTGATCGTTCATACAGACCACTCCGTGCTCAAATACCTCATGAACAAGAAGGATTCAAAGCCACACTTGCTTCGATGGGTCTTATTACTTCAAGAGTTCGATATCCAAGTGAAGTACAAGAAGGAGATTGAGAATGGAGTAGCGGATCACTTGTTGAGGCTAAGGAATGATGATGAAGTGCTTATAAGCGAACATCTACTAGAGGAGCATGTAAATATAATGTCAATTATGATCAAGGAAGACGTTTGTGTCGAACCTCGGTTGCTTATCATCATGAAAAATGTATTTGCCAAAATTCTCAAGAAGTATGGTGTTAAACATAGTGTTGCTGCTCCTTATCATCCTCAAACAAGTGAACTAGTTGAGGTTGCAAATCGTCAAATCAAGGAGATTCTAGAGAAAACAGTTGGAAAGACAAGGAAAGATTGGTCTCTTAAGTTCAATGATGCACTATGAGCTTATAACTTTAAAGACACCATTAGGGACTACACCATTCCACTTGCTTTATGGAAAAGCAAGTCATCTTCCGGTGGAACTCGAACACAAGGCTGAATGGGCGATCACGCATTTCAACTTCAACACTAAACCCGCAGTCGAAAGAAGATTGATACAGCTGAATGAGTTAGACGAAATCAGTCATCTCGCCTATGAGAATTCAAAGATCTACAAGGAACGCACCAAGGCTAGACATGACAGGAAAATTCTCAAATTTTCGAACCAAATGACCAAGTACTTCTCCTCAATTCTCATTTGAATTTATTTCCTAGAATATTGCGCTGTCGTCAGATCCTTTCAAGGTAACATCCGGTCGACCCTATGGTGCTGTGGTGATTTCGAATGACAAACGCGAGGAGTTTGTGGTGAATGGCGGCAAAGAAAGCACTACTTTGCTAAAAACAAAGTACCTACCATAGACATCATTTTGTTAGCCACTCCACCATCACTCTAAAATCCATGCACATGTCAGGTTAATGACTATAAATTAAGCGTTTAGTCGGAGGCAACCCACTTGTTAGTTTTGGAGTTTTTTAAAAAACTTACAGTTTTGGAATAATTTTAATTTTTTTTAATAAAATCGGCAAGATTTTTCTACTATTTATAAAATAGTTTCATGATTTTTATTATTATTTATATATTTAATAAGGTTTTATAAAAAAATAAAATAAAGAAAAAACAACTATTTCAAAAAATCAGTTAGTGGTTAGTGCCTTTTTGTGTCGGACGACACCCATTACTGTCGATCGATCCAACTGGTGTTGATCGACACCATCATCAGTGTCATTTGACACCACAAGCAGAACAAAGGTAAGTGTTCTGATTTTGGCTATTTCGATTAATGTTTCTTTCTTTTTTCGCCTCAAGACTTTTACACATTGGGACAATGTCGTTCAAGTCTGGAGGATAGAAATACTAATGTATTTTTGTTTGTCATGATTTATTGTGATAATTTCAAAACAAATTTTGTTTTTATCGAGTCGTTTTATTTAGTCTAAACCAGTTTTAAACTATGATATTTGCTTGAATTGTTTGATTGTGTTTTTTCAGAACAAGACTATTGAAATACCCAAAGGCTAATTGGTAGTACAAAGACATCTATGCTAAGTTACGAAGAACCGAACAATTAAAGTTTATTGCACCTCTTCAATGTGATCAATGCACTAGGATTTGATTCTTCCATTCATGCTTGCCAGATTCAACAAGAGAACGCATTTGGTACTCTCCCTTTCAAAAAAGTGACTCATAATACATTGTTGGTACACATATTTTGAAAGATAGAAACAAAGATGAAGGTATAGGCTAGAGATTAAACATCTCGACGATCATGAACCAAACTATAGTGCTACTCAAGTCTAGGGGAGAGTAACAAATATTTCTGTTCAAGTGTGGGTTGTCAAACATTGAATGGGAAAGAAGTCTAGAACTTCCGAAGGCATTGGGATCAAAAGAAGAGACAAGCTATGATAATAGCATCGACTTCGTAACAAGGTTGAGGGTTTATTTGGAATGCTAAGGAGTTTAATGAGAAGAACATGGCGGTCAAGTTTGGAATTAGTCAAGCTAATGTGTGGATTACAGAGTTGACTAAGATCAGTTCAACACTCTTAAGCAAGGTGAGTTTTATATTTTCAAACCCCTTTCATAGTTTAGTTTTTGTTTTGCTTTAGGACAAGCAAATGTTAAGTCTAGAGGAGTTGATTTATACTATATTTTACCGGTTTTTATGATAATAAAAATATATTTATTTATAACTATTAGAATCTAAAGAAGTCATTTTAGGTGCACGGACGTGTTTTGGAGTTTTGGATTAATCTAGAAGAATTATGGAGCAAAAATAGAACAAGTTTGAACAGACGCAAAAGGAAACAACGAAAAGGCAAAAACAGAGCATGGTGTCAATCGACACCCGACGAATCATCATCCTTATTCTCTAAATCTCAAGATCTAGAAGATTTCCATTTTTCTTTTGGAAAAATAGTTTTGCAAATTTACCAATCTTAAAATTCGCCGTAAACCCTATATATACTTGGTTTTAACTATTGTTTAGGCATATACAATATTCTTATTATTATAGAGTTTGTAAGGGAGAAGAAACCTGAGAACCCTTTTTATTTTTTTAAATTATTAAATTTATTATTTTCAATTAATTATTGCATGATGAATTGCTTAGCCATATCTGAGTAGTTCATTAGTTAGGTTTAGGGTTCTTTGATTAGGATGAATTTCTCTTAGCTTTAAACTTAATTTAGGAATAATTAATTAACTCTTCCCCTAGATTGTTCTTAATGTTAAACTTTAGGTTGGCCATCTAGAGCTAGCTTTCTTCTCTCAAAGAGATTTGGTTTAGAATAGCTAGTGAATGAATATGATCTTTAATGCTAGTTTAAATTCCTTATGATTCTCAAAGAGATTCGGTCTTGCTAGGATTTAAACTAAGATAGTTGTCTCAACGAGATTAAGATTTCTTGTTTGCACTGTTCATATTCTAGAGTTAAGGATTTCTTAAGTTTTGCACGTATGGTGTCGATCGACACCACATCAGTGTCGATCGATGATGGGAATTTAGTTATCGCCCAAATTATGTCATGCAAGTGCTGAGGTCTCGCTATAGTATTTAGAGGTCGAATCCACAGGGAGCAGAGTGTATGTAGTAGCACGTCGAATTTCACTCGAGCTAAGCAACAAAATGAAATGGGTTTTGGTTTTGGTCGATCGACCAGTGTGAACTGGTCGATCGATTAGAACAACTTTCGGTGGGTTGCAGATTATGCGGTCGGTCGATCAATGCTTGAAAATGCTAAAACAGAATAAATGTGAGAAAATTCAATAATAAAAAGCATTAGGAAGTCAGGCAATGCATCAGAGGACCACGATTTGAATTATTTGGGGTAGTAACTAGTGTAAATCCTAGTCTAGGCTATATAGTTGAAATCAATATTAACTGACTATCCTTATGGTCAGGCTTAGCCAGTCTAGTTCAATTGGTATCCGAATTAACTCTAACATATATCTTTTCAGAAAGAGAACCTGTGGGCTGATCGACCAATTAATATAGGCATTAAGTTCAAGAAATCAAATTCTACTAAACTATGGAGTAAAGCTTTCAGTATCAACTTTTGGATCTCTTACTCTAAGTGGTGTATTAGTAGCATGTTTATCCTATGATTATATTAAGATCTGATATGAAAGTAAGCCTATAAACTAATCATTACACAACCATATTGCCTATCTACCAAACAATGGTTCCTCCTAGCAAAACCCTAGTCCTAACTAAAAGACTAGCCTAACATAGTAAGAGCAAACATGATGACAATGAAAACTGCTTATTATAAAAAAGGGTTTAAAATAGCTTCTCTGGAGTGCAGAGATTACAAACTTCGTCCTTGAAGCAATGATCAAAGCAACAATAAAATGAAGAAACGAAGATAAGAAACTGAAAACTATTTAGTCTGGATGCCTGGATGTTTTGTGAATGTGTGTTTCTCTCTGGCTTCTCAATAATATTTGGATTGAGATCCAAATATTTGTGTCTATTCGGCTATGATCGATCGGTCGTCTGTATATCGGTGATCGACTGTTAGCCAAAACGCGTCTTCTGAAGTTTCAGTATCTTCAATGATTATCTCCAACATATACTGATAACTTCCCAAACGCAACTGTCTTTATCTGAATTTGTTCTCGAAGCTTCCTTGAGATAATGGGTCTTGATCGATGGGTCGGCCTCTGCTCCAGTCGATTGAGCCTTCATTTCATGCGAGCTTCTGGATACCCCTTCAATGATTTGGGCTTAGCTCCTTACTCCTGAGGGCTAATGACTTGATTCCAAGTCCATGTGATAGCTAACTCACGTGGCTTGATTGTCTTAAATCCTCATTTCAATCCAAAATCTTCTTCATCTGGATCTGGACTTCTGATGTTGATTTGTTGGACTTGGTAGATAACGCCCATTTGTGACCTAAAATGTATTATTTTCACAAAAACACCTTGCAAACAGAGAAATATGAAATCTAGTGGTTTATGTTTCAAATCAAATAGTTTATTTGTTAAAAACACAAAAAAAACAAATTGAAAAGTGTTAAAATATCATCCCTATCAAATCCCCCAGACTTAGGTTTGTTCGTCCTCGAACAAACAATATGCTAAGAAAGGAAAATATATTTGAAAAGTTAGGAACTCGCTTACTTGTACCACAACTTAGAGGCCGTGACTTCGTGATGGTCATCTCGACAATCCTGCCAAAAGTTCTCATCTCATAATCCCGCTACAACTCTCCCAACTGGCCCAACAAGAATCTCAACCAGCAAATACCATAACTTCACGGAAATCTGACTCTCTACATTCATTTATCATTGTGTTAGCTTTCTTACTGAAAAGTATAAGCTATGTAAAACAGGCTAGGTGTGTAATGAGAGGAGGTTAATATTTAAAGGTGGGGCTAATGTGTTTAGGGTTTACCGTACTCAAGAGAAATGCGGTATGTTTGCAAAAAAGCAAGAGAGATCGAACCGCTTGATGGCACAACTCCCCAATCACTCTCTCCTTAGCTCGGCTCGTTCCTCCCCCAGACTTAAATTCTTTTAAGGGAATCTGAAGTCTTCTTGAACATCCTCGGACTCCTTTAAACATTTTCCACATTTCTCCATCTTTGATCCCTGATTTCCCTGGCCTTATTGCTAAACAAATATGGATGATAAAGCTTTGATTTTTTTTTTTTTGAAATAGCAAGGCACGAATTTTACCTTAAGTTTGATGAAATATTACATGGGAATTCAGTCTTGAAACCTTCTATTTAAATCTCCATGCATGTACTAAGATCGTAGCATGTTTTTTTTGCCAGTCTTCACGAGTGATTGGAAAACTGCGTTGGTCTCATCTCTCCGGCCGTTTTACACATACTGCATATAAGATAGGAAAAGAAAAGAGACTGCATGGGGTTTGAAAACAAGTTAGGTTTATGGGTATGAAATCAACTCAAGATAAGTTGACCATTCAGGATCATCAAGAGAGTGGTAAAGTGGATAAGAAGTCCTAAATGTATTTGTTTTTCATAGTCTAACACCTCTAGCAAGAAAGGTTTATAGTCCAGTTTAGGTTCAGATTCATTAAAGTACGTGCAAACCGAGAAGTGCTCGGGAAGCTTGAGTATGAAGTTTCTGAAACAAGTGCCTTGGGGCAGTCTTGTAAAGATGGTCACTAGGCCGCAAAATCCAAAAAATTAAGTTGTGAGTAAGGTCCTTATTCCAGTCCTGGGTTTACTCAATAAAACACTTCTGACTCGATAAATGTCTTTTAAAATGGGTGTAAAAGTGCGTCAAAAGAAACAAACGAGTTAGATAATGAGGAATACCCCCAGACTTCAATAACATCGTCCTCGATGTTGACCAACTGTGGGAGCAAAATGGAAAATGAAATGGATTGAAATAGAAATGGAAGATGGAGTTTACCTCGTCATTTTTGAATGCATCGAATGACCTTCTTTGTCTTATTGGAACTGAAAAGACTTTACAGGGAATAAGAGAGGATTTGTACCTGACGACATCATTATTTCATCATCATTCTGAGTCTTCATCGATCGATACAGTCATCAATTGATCCAATCACAATGTGATTCTCCTGATTTTTTTATCTCTTTCGATTAGTGTTGAAGCGCACACCATTCTCCTGGATCACCAGTTGATTCGAATCAGTGGCCTCTAGCACTCCATTGAAACAATGAAATGAAGCTTATGAACTGTACGCAATCGATCAAATGATGCTAAGGCGGTTTATCGATTCTGCATCCTCTTAGTTGAATCTTTAAATCATATTTCCTGAGATACGAACAAAAACATTAAAAATAAAACTTAATTTAAGACGTACCAGTGGGTTGCCTCCCACTCATCGCTTTTGTTTAAAGTCAGTTAGTTCGACATGGTTGAGGGAGTTTTAGTCCTCCGGTTGGTGGTTCCTCCTTCTCCTTGGTGTCACCTTCCTTAGGGTCAGGCTTTTTGTTCTTGGCACTCTCAGCATTGAGTCTCCTTGTGGGGAAACAATCTTCCCACTTGTACCTCTCAGTGAGGGCCGTTGGAATGGGCCAAGTTCGAGAGCCCTATCTTGCTTGCAACATTTGAAGACATAACGTTCAAATTAGAGCCGGTACTATAAAGTGAGTTGAGGAACTTGAAACCTGCGATTTTACAAGGGAAGACAAATTTCCCAAGATCTTCATCCACAAGAAATTTCTTTGGTTGGGTCGAGGGATAGTTGATTTTCTTTCCTCCTGAAACAATGTCACCGGCCTCGATGTTGTTATCAGAGTCCGAAGATTCTTCTTCTATCATCATGCATAGATATGGCACGAGGACTTCTTCAATGGCATTGCAAAAAGCTTTAGGATTCTCCTCTGGTTTTCCTGGAAGCACACCATTTTGGCACTTCATTCCCTCCGTTGTTTGAGCAATTTGCACCTCCACCTTTTACACGTGAAGTGAGACAACTTTGAACTTCCCATTAAGGTCTTGATACACGCCATTTATTCTTTCTTCAATGGCTTTCCCTCGACTCTCCTGGCTGGCCATGATTTGCTGGAGCATCCTCTCGATTTTCGAGTCTTGAGGTGAGTTAGTCTAGCCTGAAAGTTACCAAAAGAAGGTCTTTGCTGGAAATTATTTCCACTGGGATTAGTGCATGTACCATAACTACCTTGCTGGAAATTTACAGAATTGAACCCTCGTCCTTGGGTGTAAGAATTAAACAGAGGTTTCTCCTGGGAAGAGTAGTGTTGGTCTTGGGGGGTTCTCCACATTAGGGTTCCTGTAAGAGAGATGTTATTGAAATTTCGGTTTTGAAAATGACCTTGTGTTCCAACGTAATTTACTTCTTCTTCATAAACTTCTTGTTCATCACCCATCATTGGGCCAACATTGTTGGCAATCACAGCTTTACAAGAGTTTACCGCCCTTTGTTGATTTCTTAGGATTTGTCTCATCATTCCTCGGAGCTCGGTGATTTGTTTGGACTCCACTTCATTTGTAGGTATGGACCTATCAAATTCAGTTGAGTTGTTGCTATCACTCGCAGCCAAATTCTCGATGAGAGCTTGTCCTTCCTTAATGGTCTTGTTGGTGAAATCACCATTGCTACCTGTATCAAGAGACAGTTGATATTTCGGCTTTATGCCTCGTAAAAAGTACACAAGAGTTTAGCTACATCAAAACCATGATGGGTGCAGTCCCTCATGTAATTCCCAAGCTTCGAAGAAGCTAACAGGGGCTTGTTTAAAGCCTTGTATCTTGTTTCTTAACTGATTTGAGCGGAACTTAGTACATAAATGGTTAAGAAAAACTGACTTACTACCTTCCCATGTAGTGATGGAACCTGGTGGTGGAGTTTTCAGCCATCGATGGGCTTTGTCCGCCAGAGAGAATTGGAAAAGCTTACACTTGAAGTAGTCGGTGGGAACTCCATTTTGCGTTGTGGTGGAACAGATTTCGTCAAAGAAATCAATATGATCCATTGGGTGCTCATGGGCATTGCCATAAAACTGGTTCTGTTTCACCAAGGCTATGATTTGAGGTTTTATCTCATAATCATTCCGAGGAAGCTGTGCTGGCTTGATCACTGTTTGATCGAACAGATGCTGATCGATCAAATGATAGTCAGAAATCGTTCTTTGATTTGCTCTTGGCTCAGCAGCTTTATCTCCTCCATTCCCTTGTGGACATTCTTCTTCTTGCCTCCTTTAGTCTTCTCCTCTTCCGCTTCCAATGAGACAAGGCTCACCATCATAAAATTGTTGATCTTGTTGTTCCGTCATTAGTCACAACCGAGCAAGCTTACTATTGGTTCTCTCTATTCACTAGATTTCAGTTTCAAGTGGAAACAGATCGTCGTCGCCTTGACTCCTTCTCTTCATACACCTGGAAAAATGGGGAGAGAAAGTGAAAAGCGAATTCAAATGTTAAATGTAAAATGATTGAAAAATGAAAAAGGAAAAATAAAAATGAAATGTGAAAATGAAAAACAGAAAATGAAATGCTTAGACTGGAGCTAGATTGTTATGCTAGTGGTCAATTGTTGCTCTCCGGTAACGGCTCCATAAAACTTGATGGGGATTTAGTTTTCGCCCAAATTATGTCCTGCAAACGCACATGTCTCACAGTAGTACTTAGGGGTCAAATCCACAAGGAGCAGAATGTACACAGTAGAATGTCCAAGTTTACACGAGCTAAGCAGCAAATGAAATGGGTTTTGGTTTTGGTTGATCGACAGTGTGAGGTGGTTGATATGTTGCATTTTAGGACTGTTTTCATGGTTGTTTTACATTTATTT
>OVAP01007323.1:0-10882 GCA_900406295.1 Aurinia saxatilis
AAACGAAAGTGTAATAGGTTTCTTGACAGCCCATTTAGGAGAGCAAAATGCTCTTAGCCAACGAGAGTTGATTCTAAGGCATTTTGTGAACTTATTAAACCAGTGCTAGAAATGCTCTCTAGCTTAGTTAAACCCAAATGAGAGTTTAGGTGTTTACTTTGCTAAGAGAAGTAATTGGTACCATGAAAGTGGACCAATTTAGAATTTTGTTTAAGTTGAAGTTTGTGCCGTTTTAGAACCTGAATAGTCATCCAGTTAATTCATTTGTCTACCACTGATGTCTCCTAAGTCTAGCATTTTATCCCTATTGAATTTAAACTAGTAATTTAGTAAAACCGACAAAAAACCCATTTGCATTCGATTTAGCTTGATAAGATAGTTTAGTAAGCCATAGTGTAGAAGCTGGAACTTGTGGATTCGATCCTTAACTACTGCATTAACACATTATAGTTGTCGAGGTCTTAATTAGTTAAAAAGACAACTTATTAGTTGCAAGCTTGGTCTTGGGTTCTCCTCCTTGGTTCACGTCGACCAAACTTGAGGGGGAGTATTTGAGTGAGCAGAGTCGAGCCATGACAAGGCCGAGACCATCACTCACATCAAGAATAAGTTGTGATCAAGAGAGCACAAGATGAAGAGGCAAAGTGAGCAACATGTCCGAGGTACAAGAGCCATTCAACCATTCAATACATTATTCAAGAGTTATTCAAGTTCAATAAAAGCAAGAAATCAAATGAAGAAGTGATCAAGAACATGACTTGTAAAGCAAGACAACAATGGCGCCAAGAGCAAATTCAAATTGTTTACACAATTTGAATTATGCAAGTGGCAGTTTGATTCAAATTGATGGAGGGAATAAAATGGACGATTTCAGATTGACTTAACGAGGATCAATTTGAATTGAAGAGCTGTTGGAGTTTAAGGCCAAACAAGAGTCACATGTGACTTGTGGTATGGACCATTTCAAAATCTTTCCTTCATGTCACTTTCTCAAATATGGCCGTTTTGTTTAGGTTTAGGTGATGTTTCAGCTTTGTTTATTCTATAAATATGTTGTAGACACTCATTGTAAACTTAAGGGTTTGGATTCCCCTCCTTCACATTCTAATACAAATATGTTCCATAAATCTCTCTCAATCTCTATTAAACTCTCATTCTCTCATATTTGGTTACTTTACACTATCAAACTCCAATTAATCTTTCATTCTATTGTTAGTAAATTCTCAAACTCTCACTCGTAAATCTCGGGTCATTTTAACACTTTAAAGTGTCAGCATAAACACTTAAACACACACAAATTCTCACAAAATAAAATCCTGACATTTGTAGCATCTAGCTTATCCTTTTATCCTTGTTGCAAAACAAAACAAATACATCCAAACGCACGTAAGTGATCAATGAAAAGTTTTGATTGCTTTAATACCTCAAATGGAGATAAGTCTCATAGGATTTTTGTTGGCACTCGGTTTATTAAGTAGCATGAGGCCATCACCGCATCTCCCCCAAAATCTTTTGGTATGTTGTGATAGTACATCATAGACCAAGCTACTTCCATCAGATGCCTATTCTTTCTCTCGCCCATCCCATTTTGTTGGGGTGTGTGTGAGCAACTTGTTTGGTGAAAAATTCCATGCTTGGCTAGATGAGCTTTGAATGTGTGGCTTGTGTATTCTCCTCCATTGTCCGATCTAAACACTTCAATCTTAGCATTATATTGGTTAGTCACATAATTTTGGAAATTTTGGAAAGCTTCAAACACACGATCTTTTGAAGGGAGTAAATGTGATCCAAGTATATTTTGATTTTTCATCAATGAAAGTCACAAAATACTTGATATTACACCTAGAAACGTATGGTGATGTCGAAACATCCGATTGAATAAGATCAAAGCATTTTTCATAAATAGTACTAGAACTTGGAAACACAACCTTGTAATGTTTGCCAAGGATAGAAGCTTCACACTTAGAGCTAGGCATGGGCATTCGGGTACCTAAAAAGTTGGCTCTCGGATAGGAATTTTGTTGCGGTTGTTGTAAGTGTTGTTGTTGTTCCGGTTCTTGTTGTTACTCGGCCTTAGGTAAGGGTGGAGAAACCAGCATTGAGCCATCTTGTGTCCCAGCTTCTTGCAATGATCACAAGTGACTTGAAAATCTCCTCCCTTCTCTTCGGGTTTGTATGCTTTTTTGGCCATCGGAAGTTCTCCTTTTGTGAATAAGTCATAGGAACCTTGTTCATTTTGTTTGGAGAAAATTTCATCTAGACGTGGTAGAGAAGATATGCTTGATAAGACCATTGTAGGAGGGGCTTAAAGTGAGGAGAAGTCCAAAGACTTTATCTTGATCCCTTCTTTCATTTAGGATTTTAGCATCAAGTGTGGATGGCCTAAGGATTTCTAGCTCAGCCCACAATGATCTAACTTGCCAAAATGAGTCTTGAAATCATCATCATCTTGACGAAGATCATTGATGGCCTTCTCATTTAGGAGTATTTGATATTACATTATTTTAAAATAAATAGAAATAAAATTCATCGTGGATTCCATTTCAAAAAAAACATACACAAATTTTTAAGAAATGAAATTAAAAAAAAAACACACAATACTATGATTAATAGGCTTAATCATTAATTACATCTATATCTTAATACAAGCTTATTTTTATTCGCGGGGAGCTGGATGAGACGAAATTCTCACGTTCGGTTCTGTAGTAGAGGTGGAATATATAATTTAGAAAAAACCAATCAACTATAACCCAAAAAGAACCAGATTTCGTAAACAACATCGAGGAAGACTAAAAGGAATATCTTCTTGTGGGAATAGTATTTTTTTACAGATATGCTCTTTAAACACTTGAACCCGCTTGGATCACATTTAGAAAAATAAAAGCAGGGCGACGAGCGATTAAACGAAATATACGACGTGGTGAAAAAATTTAGGTACATATATTTCCCGACAAACCAGTTACAGTAAGACCCGCGGAAACGCGTATGGGTTTTGGGAAAGGATCCCCGGAGTACTGGGTAGATGTGGTTAAACCAGTTAAAATTCTTTATGAAATAGGTGGTGTACCCGAATATATGGCCAGAAAAGCTATTTCAATAGCGGCATAAAAAATGCCTATAAAAACACAATTCATTATTTCTGAATAGGAATAACGAATTCAAAAGCTAAATAGCATTTAAATTTAAGGATAAAACGATTAGAAGGTTTTTTTTTACAAACAATTTTTTTTTTAATACTTCGCATTAAAAGAAGAGATAAAAAAAATGATATGATTCACCCACAAACCTATTTGAATGTAGTAGACAACAGCGGGGCTCAAGAATTGATGTGTATTCGGATAATAGGTCGCCGATATGTGCATATTGGTGACGTTATTGTTGCTGTAATCAAGGAAGCAATACCAAATACTCCTCTAGAAAGATCAGAAGTGATCAGAGCTGTAATTGTACGNAAGTTGTAATTGTACGTACTTGTAAAGACCTCAAACGTAACAATGCGATGATAGTACGATATGATGAGCAGTAATAGATAGGGATGGCAGAATTTGAACCTGTAACATTTTGTACCCAAAACAAATGCGCTACCAAGCTATGCTACATCCCTTTCAATTGGTTTACAGTGTCATTATAGAGAATTTCTTGCTTGTTTTCCACATCATTATTTTTTCGCTCATATCAGATAATAAACATATATATAATTATAATAATAATAATAAATTACTTGTGTATTATGAAAATTCTCTGAGTTTCAATTTTACATAAACAGGCTTTTTCATTTTTAATTTTACAATAGAATCTATAAGATCGTTCTAGTAGACAATATTTTAATTATAATTNCAGTTATAATTTTCTTAACGGGGGAGGGGGTTACGTAGACAAATACGATAACTTCTTAACTACAAGTACATATATATATATATATATATGTATATATATTACTATATATAATCTAATATAAATAAAGAAGAAAGAAGGAGGATTTCAAATGCGAGATCTAAAAACATCTCTCTGTACCACCGGTACTAAGTACCCTATGGTTCGCCTCGTTAGCAGGTTTGTTAAAAGAGATTAATCGTTTATTTCCCGATGCATTAACATTTCCCTTTTTTAATTCTAGCTATACCCATCAGAAAGGGTGAAAAAATTTCGCGAAACGATCAACTATCGGGGACTAATCCCGATCATGAAACTTGATTCTCTCTTATATTCCGGCTCATGAAACTTGATTCTCTCTTATATTTTAATTAGTTGATATAGATATGTTTTCAAGGATTTTTTTCTATTATATACAGTGATGGCAGAGCAGTTTTATCACGTATATGGTACACCTAAAAACGTACAAAAATGGCTCATTAAGTTTCTTTTTATATTTTGCCAATGCTATTCCTCAGAACATGAGTTCATGCAAGTGTTCTGGAATGTACTTCGCGAGTCTAACATAGTTGATGAGAATAGTTTCGAACAAGTGTTCGTCTCGGGATTCAGAGTTGATGAGAATCATTTCGAATTGTTATAGTTTTAGGTAATCACTGCAACTGCCAATGCTAGTTAGGTATCAATTGGAATGATGAGATTGTTTCAGCGTTTAGCGAAAAGTTAGAGAAAGGTAGAGCCAATGGTAGAACGGTTAGGTTAGCGATTATTGATCATATAACGTCGATGCCGGTTAAAGAGTTGGTGGAGATATGTAGAGAAGAAGGTGTGAATCAGGTTTTTGTGGATGCAGCTTATGCTATTGGCAGTGTTAAGGTTGATGTTAAATAGATTGGAGCTGATTACTATGTTAGTAATTTTCATGAATGGTTCTTTTGTCCACCTTCGATAGCATTTTTTACTATAAAGAATAGTGGGTGGTTTCGAGTCTGATGATCATCAGCTTGTGGTGTTTCATGAGTTTTGTAATGGTTTGGCTATAGAAAGTGTTTGGATTGGGACTAGGGATTATAGCTCGCAGCTTGTGGTTCCGTCTGTGATGGAGTTTGTGAGTAGGTTTGAGGAAGGGATTAAAGGGATAATGGAGAAGAATCATGTTGAGGCTGTTAGAACGGGGACAATGCTGGCTAAGGCTTGGGGAACAAATCTCGGATGCTCCTGAAATGTGATGCTACTAAGTTGCGGTCTTATCTGAGGGTGCATTTATTCAGTGTAGGTTCCAGTTTATTTTCTTGGGGTAAGGATGGTGAGGAAGGAGTGAAAAACAAAGAAAGTGGGCTAATCACTGTGTATGTTCAGATTTCTTATCAGGTTTATAACAAAACCAAAGATTATGAGAGATTAAAAGGCGCAATAACAGAGTTAGTCAAGGTACAGATGACTTGTCAAAACCTTCCCTGAGAGTGTAGTAACCAGGTATGCTTCATATTTTATAATCTTGCTTATAGTCTAGCATTGATTCTCAGCATCTAAAACATATGTATTTTTGTTTTGGTCTGGTGGTAGATAATTTGATATCCCCCTAGAGCCTCAAATATAGTCTTTCATCACAATGATTCAAGTGTAACAGTAAGGCGTCAGAGAAGCCACAGGCCGAGATTCCTTCAGGAGGTAACTTTATAATGGAGGAGCCGGCTTGCTATGGATGAGGAAGCTAACCACCTAGAGGTGTGTTCTTACTAACATTTTTAATTAACGCCTTTGTATCATTATTGTTAAATAAGATCATGTTTTTCAAAACGTTCTGTGTTTTACAATCTTGTGTGTCCCATTAATTTAAGACTATTTTATCCAACATTTTTCACAATCACATGTTTATGAACATGTGTAAAAAATACCTAACTAGAGTATGATTGTCGTTCGTTACATGTTTGTCTATTTACTTACTTTTCAAATATAATAGACGTGTTTGGCTTATACTCCCTCTGTTTCTTAAAAAGTATCGTTTTGACATATTTCAGACAAATTTAAAAAAATCATTAAATTTTCCGTTTTACCCCTATTTAGTATGTTTTATTCTTTAGTTTTTGTAATTAATAAGCTTAAAATATAGGGATAAAACCGGAAGTTTGGTAATAAATATGCATTGAAAAAGCAAAACGACACTTAAAATGAAACAAAAATTTAACTCTAAAACGACACTTATTATGAAACGGAGGGAGTATATGATCACCTAGACCTTTGTATTAATGGACCAAATGAGCAGCTAAGTTCAACAAAAAAAGAGCACAAAAATTATTTGTACAAAACAAGAAAAAAAGACAAGAGAAAACTCTTCAATTGATGTTACCATTTAAGCCAACAAAGAGAAACCAAGAATGAATTGCCGACTCATAGGTCACTTGATACCTAGACGCGCTTGAGAAGGATGGTTCGAGGAAATGATGTTCCATTGCTGCCATAAAAGTCTCTTTCTTCCCTTCTCTTATAAGCTGACCTCTGCATTTCATGTTGGCCTTGTGTATTCTATACTCGTACTTCCAATTTTCAGCTTGACCAGATTTAGACGACGTTGGGGAATGAGTAATGCGAGCACTGCCGTCTTCTTTTTGCTGTGAACCTTCATTGTTCGTTTTCTTATGGGTCTAATCTACTTCAGCCAAGACTATGTGTTCATGTTTTTGTGACTTGTTTCAAGCTTAGCATTGAGAAAGTGAAACTTCCTCATAATGTATTCCTCTTTTTGGAGATGTAATTTTGGTTCAAGACAAAATCCTAATCAAGAAATCAAAAGTTTTCATAACAAAGTAAGTTTATATTGCTTTCCTCTTCACACCTATTAAACTAAAAAATTCACTGAAAAGCTGGATTTGTTACTTCTATTAATTCCTTTTAGCTGGCATGTCATCAGTATTTGGGGGAAAAGAAATCCAGTCAAACAATAATTGTTAAAAACTATCGATGAACGAGAATAAGGAAGGTCGTGTGCAGTGGGAAGATTTTAAAAGGACTAAATGTTCTATTATAATTACATTACACGATTGACGTTGATCAGTAACACCCCCGAAAACTAAGAAGCATCAAGTTTGTTTTATTTGTCGGAATTAGTGTCATGGTGGTTGGATCATCTAATCAACGTAGCAAGCAACAAGCAGTTGCTTCCCATCTTCCTCAGCTCATCTGCAGTGTTCAGAACGCTATTAACCTGATGTGATTCTATAAACCCGTCGAAACAAGCATCGGAATCCGACACAACTGCAGTAAAAAAAACTTCAGCTTCAAAACATTTATTCTCCTAATGTTTTGCGCAACTTATTCTAAAATGTTAACATGAATGATGATAATTGTAATTTTTAACAATAAGAAAACGTCCTTAAGACAAATATTGGACATTGTTATTCACTTAATGATAACATGAGTATTTTCAATATTTTTTTGTGGCATATCTAATTTTTAAGAAATTTATTAATAATAAAATCTGAAATCGTATTACATGATGACATAATTATATGGATATCTTTATATAATATGGGCTTACTTGAGCTTATCGCGTTTTTTTTTTTGTTCTTTTGGCTCAAAAATAATTAGAAATATATAAAAATACGAATGTAAAACTTTAAATACATGAGTACAGTAGTTTGATCTACAATATATTTTCATAGATTTCTAACTCAAAACCAATAAACAATAATTATTTTAATTCATATTTTATATATTAATTTAGATAAAAAATGTGATTTAGGTGATCGCGGGTGTCTTTTTTATCTTGCTTTAGGTGATCGGCAAGTGTACTTTTTACTTCGTATTCTCGGGACACAAGGGGCCAAGTAAAAAAGACACAGGCCGATCTTCTTCTAATCCATATGTTGTATATTTTATTATCTTATAAAAATTTTATATCTTTACGATTTTTATAATTTATCATGAAGTCTTCACATATGATTGAATTTCTATAAGTTTATTTGATCACTGTAGACTTCAGAATTATGATGCATTTAATACAATAATATTATCGCTAATGGTATTATAGTATTATAGAATCATGTTTGATTTAAATTGTATACTTTTTAATAAAAAAAATATTTTCAGTCCGTACAAGGTGCGAACCAATCACATGTTAATTTTTATATATTATTTATTAACAATTTTATATCTTTAAGTTTTTCTAATTTATCATGAAATCTTAATTGAATTTCTATAAGTTTATTTTATAACTTTAGACTTCTTAATGCATTTAATACAATAATATTGATGCTAATGGTAGTATAATATTGTACTATTATAGAATCATTTTTTTAATTTAAATTGTGTACTTTTCGATAAAAACATTAGCAAGTCCGCACAAGGTACTTTTTGTATCAAAAGATTTAAGGAATTCCATATCTTTTAGCTTATCATATTCAAAACGGACCAGTTTAACATGTAATAAATATATAAAAATAAGGTTTTATCATAACTAAAAGTAAAAAAAATTATGAATTCATTTTACATATTTAATGTCCACTAGCTTTTATCACACATATATTAAAAGTTTTGGAATATTTCTTATGTCATTAATATTGTAATATAGATTAAAAATATATAACCTTATTTAGGTGATCGCGGATGTCCTTTTTACTTCGTTTCAGGTGATCGACGAGTGTACTTTGACGAAGTAAAAGGACACAATCATTCTTTTAATGCATATGTTATATATTTTATTATTATTATTAACGATTTGAAATCTTTACATTTTGTAATTTATAATGAAATTTTCAAAAATGATTAAATTTATATTTTTTTATGTATGTAATTTTACACTTCTGAATTATGATGCATTTAATACAATAATTTTGATGTTAACGGTTGGCTATCAGTGGCACTAGACTTATTATAACTCAGATGATTATATATGCAACTCAGGAAAAGATTCAGAAAGAGATAAGTGATTTGATCTTGATACCTAGAATTTTTTTTTCACCATCGGAAACAATTCCCTCTCACCTTATTGTAATATATTTTTTTATCTAAATAGTATATTTTTAATTAAAAAAACATTAGCAGTCCGCACAAGGTGCGAACCAATCACCTAGTAATGTTCTAAAAATATTAAAATGAGAAAGAACCCATAGAATTGAATTAAAAAAACTAGCCGTTTGAACATTATGAGCAAATCGGGTGAAATAAAGAAAACATGAGTTGTGCTTGAGTCTTGAGAGCTTGACCATGAATGTGTGATGTCTTGGGACATCTAGATTGACTGAAAATGTCCTTAAGTTGTAACACCCGATTTTTCCAGTACAAAACACAGGGCATCGGGGGTTAACAAAACAAGCTAAACACCAAGTCTAGCTTGTAATAAAAACAAATGGACATCATCACCTAGGCGCAAAGTTCAAAAATACGAACACCACCTTCAACATCAACAAACTCAAGCCTCTTAAGCTTAAAAAAGGACAAGGAGGGGGTGAGCAACACAAGGTTACTCAATATGGGTTAACTAGAACTCACCAAATCCACCATTAAACTTAGCAACCAGCTACATACGACAAGATAGACAATTGTGCTAACAATTAATAATCAAGAAAAAAAATATAGTTCGAACACTCACAAAAATATCATAATAATAACCAATAAATCACAATAACAAATTTCAGCGGATCAAAACAATCACAATAACAAATTTCAGAGTGTATCTAACTATGCCAAAACCAAGTTGTGGACCCCATCATTGGTCGACTCAATTCAAAGTCTAACATATACATAATTTACTCAATAAGGATGATGGGCCCTAATGAGGTGGTAAGAAGTTTGGTCCACAGCATTAACTATCTTCGAAACCACTAACAAATTTCAAATTACTTATTACATCCAATGACGATGCCGGCCGCCATAGATTGATCAAAGTGGTAGATCCCAACATTGGTCGACCCAAATCAAAGTCTAACATATACATAATATACTTGATATGGATGCTGGCTCCTAAGGAGGTGTTAAGAAGTTTGACCCACGGAATTAACCATCTTTGAAACCAATAATTAATTTCAAAGTATTTATTATATCCAATGACGATGCCGGCCGCCATGGATTGCTCAATAGAGCTAGCTAATATTAAATTTTCATGGTGATACCAGTCTAATCGTATGTTAATCCCTCAAACACAAATCCAAATAATAAAATGAGATATTACTTATCTCAAACACATATCCAAATAACAATTCAACAAATAATTCACATATTCAAATTATATAATGTCTCTAAAATCATATTAATTTTATCAAACTAACAACTCATTTAATCATCTAAAATATTTAAACCAAATTCCTAAAACATTATACACAAATTCTAATAATAATTTACCATTCAAGTAACAGTTCAAAATAACAGTTCAATAACTAGTTCAATAGCCTAGACTTTCTAGTTCAGTTCAGTTCAGTTGACATTTCAGATACGACACAACACAACAACAAGCATATACATAGTAGACTATCAATGACTTGATTCACTAGAAACAAAGATATAAGGAGGGAGATGACCGAAACATGTCCTCACCTGAAAACTGGTTTGGACAGAAAGAAGAGGCTTGGCATAAATGTCTATAACTCGGTGTACAGAACTCGGTTTGAAACGCTTCTTGTGTCACTACAAGAAAACAGGTCTTTTGCGACGGAAATCGGTCGTCGCAAATTTGCGGCAGAATTGCGATGCTTTTGCTAGATAAGAGAAAAATTGTCGCAAAGCCGTCTCAAATTAGCGAGAAAAACTTTCGAAGCAACCGCGTTGCAAAGTTGCGTCACATTTGCGAAATATTTGCTGGAAACTCATAATCCGTCGCAATATTGCCGCAAATTTACGACGAATTTGCGTGGAAAAGACCATTTGACTCATTTGCGTCACATTTGCGACGTATTAGCGAGGCACCGACATTCCGTCGCAAGNTTAAACGTGTGGAGAGAAAAAACAAATTTAAGTTTTTTTATGTTAAATAGTGAAAGTTTTATAGTTCATGTCTTGGGAACATGATGTTTAT
>OVAP01007325.1:0-10881 GCA_900406295.1 Aurinia saxatilis
GTGCTTATCGAGTTAATCGTTCTCCCAAGTGGATTGATCCTCAAACTATACGTTGTTCAACACATTAAGAACATTAAATTCTAATTACCAAAGCAATCAAAAGTGTTTGGTTTGATAACAATCAAAAGAAAACAATAAACAAAAATTAAACAATAAAGCAAGACAAAAAATCAATAGAGATAAATATTGATCAATGGATAATGACAATAACGATCATGAGTAATTAGTAATGACCTTGTGGAGGCTAGTTTACAAGCATGAGACACAATCCTAGGCAAAAGACCACTAATCTATAGATTGAACCAAATCCATTTGGTGTTAATCCCTTTGGAGATCATAAATTTGATTAATTTCCCAATCGCCAAATCAATGAAATCCAAGCAAGAAAAATCAAGTCCAATCAACCACTAAGCACCTTAACTCATGTCAGGCTAAGATGACATATCAAAACATTTTGTTCATTTAAGTATTTCATCAAACCCTTGGTAGGTGTATGAAATGCCTATGACCTTATTCTTAATGAGTAAAAGAAGGAATAACATTAATCATACAACATGCTTAAGGAAACAATAAAAACTAACCCTAATCCACAACATCAATAATAATCACCCGTTAATATACCAAACCCATCAATCAATAGAGAGACTACTCACTCATAATCATAGAATCAAAAGAGACTAAGATAATAATCATAATCATGATTAAGAGATGATATTAATAGGTTTCCAAAACAAAAAAAAATCAAGTCTATTAACCTTAAGGACAAGATCCAAGAGGATTACAAGACAGAATTTTTGTGTTTTCTCTAAAGATAAGGCTTATCCTACAAAAAATGATAACAAAAAGCTATTTAAAGATAAGAAAGAGAAAGTCAACATGATTAAGATAAGGTCAACAAAATAAAAATGAAGAAATTTCCGTGCACTGAGATCCGGCTGCCAGATCGGACGAGTGCCCGATCTTAGTGCACTGGGATTTGGCATTTTTATGTTACTGAGATCGGGTGACTGCCTGATCCAGCGCCTCTTTCACTTCAATCTTGTTTCTTCTTCATTTCTTTGCTTCCTCCTTTTCTCAACTGCTCATCCATTTGCTCTTCAAGCTTCATGCAAGTCTTCTCCATGTCCAAGTAGCTCAAAAAGTACCTAAATCATGTAAATGCAAAAATGCAAGATAAAGTCCTAAATGCAAGCTAAAACGCGAAATGTGGATGAATGTACAATAAACTAACACAAATGCATGACAATCAAGACTAAACGATATGAAAACAAGGGTAAAAACGTGCATAAAAGATAACATATCAATTCCCCTATGATTTATGCAATGCACCCTAAAATGAAACATACAAAAGATGGAATGAAAGTAGATGAAAAAGAAAAAATCTTTTTGGTTTTTTCGGAAATTTTAAAAAAATTCATGAATTTTAATAAAGTATTCAATGCAACGCATGGAAAAGTAACTAGAATAGTCATTAGCTACTAGCCCTCTCCCCAAAACTCGAACTTCATCGTCTCGATGAAAATCAAACTTAGAGAAGAGAACCAAAAGTAAAAAGAAAACAAATGTAAATGCAAATGTATGTTACAATATTGTACTTTGAGATTAATGGTGTGGAGTTTGTGAAGATGGACCAGCTGGTGTTAAAGGATCTTCGTAGTCATCATCAAATTCCTCGAGCCTGGAGTAGTCGATGGGAGCATCTAAGTCGGGTGCTATCTTCAATAAGCGATCATACTCCTTGCACTTCATCCATATGAGCTTGATGAACCGTTGTTGATTTTGATATTGCTTGTGGAGGTAGATCTCCTTCTCTCATTGGGGTTAGAAAAGCAAGTCTTGCAACATAAGGTAGTTGAACATGCCTTCGATGTCTTGCTCTCCTTGTGGCGGGTTGTCTTGTTGGGGATGATCCTCTTCCTCTTCTACTTCCTCTTCTCCATAGTGGAATTCAATGTCCGCTTGTGATCTTAGAGTAATCAAGCCTCGGTTGGGCAATGTGAACATTGATTTCCTCTTGTGAGCATCTCCAAAAAGCTAGATGTACTCGCCTTTGTTTGGTGACGCTTTCATCATCTTGAAAGTTGAAAGCGCTTAGAAGTTGAGATTATCCTTCCTCGGGTTACGGGAGTGAATGGGAAGCGGAACTCGGGCTTCCATGAAAAGAGGGACCAACACTCCACCAATGAAGGAAGTGGGCTCGGGAAGAGCTGCAGTTAAACACCAATGCTTGTGCAAAAGTAACTCTCTAGCTAAAATGCATCCAAGGTTCACCCAATCTTCAAAGTCGTCATGAAACAAGCCTCCATTCTCTTTCCGCACTATGTTCTTCACTCTTTGGAAGAGAAGACATAACTCATCCATCTTTATATTCCCGATATCCATTCTCGGGAAGATAGTGTTGGCTTGGAATGGTGTACCGTGGAAAGAACCGAATTTCCTATCAACGAGGCTTTGGTCTTAACGGGAGCGAATGGTTCATCATTTCCAATCATACTCCAAAACAAGTTTGCATGATCCAACTCGGTAAACTTAACCAAACCATCATAGGTGAACCCATAAGCATTACACACTTGATCCATCGAGAGTGTGTAGTCGTATGCATCAATTTTGAAGCTAATGGTGCATTCTTCCGCCTTCTTCCTACTTGGGTGCTCATATTTAACCTCCAATGTGGCCAAGGATTGCCTAGTGAGGTCTGGAAATGTGGAGAAAGATCCTCGAATGAGCTTCCCAAGTCTCATTCGCGCAAGCAAGTCCAAGACATCCTCAAGCATCCCCACTTCTTCAAGGAACTTCTTTGACCAAAACCGAGTGCGATTGAAAGTGATTCTTCTCAAAGCAATGTACTTCTCTTTATGCTCATCACTCCATCCGGCACATGGTTGGCGTTGCGATGGAGGTGCTTGTTGTGGTGTAGGAGCTTGGCGAGGGGCCTCCTCTTGTCTCATCTTCCACTTAGAAGATAAGGCTCCGTGAGAGGAGCTACTACCTCTTGCCATCTTAGCTTTTCCTCTTGTCTCCATTGTGTCTACAAAGACAATAAGGAGAATTAGGACTACGACATAACAATTCACACCAACCACAATATCACTTAAGCTCAAGACATCTTCAATTTGACAAGTGGGAAAAAAACATAAAAAAACCCAAAACTTGAAGCGATTTTCACAAAAAATTGTCTATGAAGAGCAAAGAATCAACAAAATTATACAAAAAATTCCCAATTTCCGTCATTATTCAAAGGTGGTTCTAAAAATCTTCAACAACATTAAATTTTCCATAAAAAACATTAAAATCCATCAAAGGAATCAATCATCTACCAATAAACAACCATAAAGACCCAATCCAAGTCCAAAATAAATACAATTCTAATTAGACAATGAAACCCAAACCTTGAGAATTCAAGTATAAGATAAGGGAAGAGGTTGTTACCTTGAGTTATTGATGAAGGAATGCAAAGAATAAGCAAGTAGAGAAAAAAAATTGGAGAAGAAGAAGAAGAAGAAGACTGGAGTAGACCAGGAAATAAATGAACCCAAAACCAAAATTAACCAAAGTAAACCAATTTAAACCAAAGTGTGTCGCCTAGATTGGGTTCACCAGATCAGACGGACTGTCCGATCTATGAACAAAGGGAAAGGCAAAATCTAGTGTCACTGAGATCGGGTCACATGGACTTCGTGTCTTCTGGATCGGGCAGTTGGATCGGATGGCCACCCGATCTTAGCTGCATTTCTTTATTTTGTCTTGACTTTCCATTATTGGCTCCCTTAAACTTATCTCATTTGGTCCACCAAATGTTCCCTTCACCAAATTCATTTTAAACCTGAAAAGAACGTAAAAATATGCAATAGAAATCGAAATATATGTATAAGGATAGTCATGGGAATGTCTCCTAAGTGTGCTTGTTTAACGTCACTAGCTTCTTAAAAAGGATACTTAAGCGGATGAATAAAGAAGAGAACCATCGTGGAAAGGTCCTCTGTCACCGAGCTTAATCCCAAAAGCTTAAGCCATTATACCCATGATCATACCTAATTCATTTGTCTCGAGATCCGGAGGAAGAACAATTCGAGCCTTAACAAAAGGTTTAAGGCCACCCTTACAAATCACCTTGCATTCAATTTTTCCATTCTTGAGCATCTAGGGGTTAAAGGTGAGGGAGGGTGGGTTTGACTTATGGGGATCACACTTGGCTTTCTTAGGCCGCTTCTTCTTGGCTCTCGTAGCGCATGAGACCGGCTTGACAATGTTCTTGAGGATATTTTTTTCCTTAGCCTATCAAACATAATCACCGAAGGTTCATTCACCGGTTTCGTTTCTTCATCAAGCACGAGTGAGAGAGGCTTGAAGAGTCTTTATACGTAAGTGCCCTTGCATACAAGGTGCTAGGCTCGACTCTTTTGATTGTCCCAAAATGATTGGATAGGGGTTGTTTGATTCGGTAGAAGACTTTGTCGTTCACATGCTCTCACCACCGTCTTTCTGACATAATCGATATGGCGCTAACAGTAGTGAGAAAAGGGGCTCCGAATACAAGAGGTTGCTTCTTAGAGCTAACCATATCGAAGACAAGAAAGTCTGTTGGTGCAATGCAATTTCCGACCATCCCCAGGTAATCTTCGATTTTTTCGTTTGTAGTTTTGGTAGGAGCATCTCCAAAGGTGATGAGTGTCGTATTTGGCTTCATTCCCATCATGCCAAATTGTTGGACCATGTCCCATGATATCACATGAAGAAAGCTCCTGAATCACATAAAGCATCATCAATATGAAATCCACCAAGTGAATAAGGAATGACAAACTTCCCGGGGTCTCCTAGCTTGGTGAGAGTCTTGCTTCCATTAATAGAAGAATCGAGGATCTTGGAAAAATCTTCGCTAATTGAGTTTTAGCAATGGGACATTGGTTAGTCGTCAAGTCCTTGCCTTCATTGTCTCTAAAAACATTCGAGATGGTGTTGCATTGTGCCTTGGTGTTTGTCTCGTGCTTTGAGGGAAAATAACTCATGGGTTGTTTGGAAGATGATGAGGCGTGAGAATTTTGTGCTTCCAACCTTTCCATCCTAGCTCGAAGCTCCGCGAACATCTTGTCACCATCCTTTTGGTGCTCTACTTGAGTTAGTTGAGTCTTAGCGAGTCCGTCCACAATGAATTTGAACATCGCTTTAGTTTTCACCCAAAATAGATCCTGCAAGCGCTGAGGTCTTGCAGTAGTACTTTAGGGTCGAATCCACATGGAGCAGAGTGTACACAGTAGCACGTCCAAATTTACTCTAGCTAAGCAACATCATGAGGTGTTTGTGGTCTGAATCGATTGACAGTGTGAACTGATTTATCAAATGTGTCTTTCGGTCGATTGCAAAAAATGTGTTCGATAGATTAATGCCCGCAAATGCTAAAACAAAATAAATCGTGAGATAAATCAATGATAAAAATCGTTAGGAAATCAGGTAATGCATCAGAGAATCAAGGTTTGAATTATTCAGGGTAATGACATGTGTAAATATTCTAGTTAAGGCTATATAGTTTAAATCACTATTAACCGACTATCCTTATGGTCATGCTTAACCGGTCTATTTCAATTGACATCCTAATTCACTCTAACCTATATCCTTCAGAAAGAGAAACTTTGGCCTGGTCAATCAACCAATCTAGTCATTAAGTTCAAGAAATCAAATTCTATTAAACTATTAAATAGTAAAGCTTTCACTATCAAGTTTTGGATCTCTTACTTTAAGTGGTGTATTAGTAGCAGAGTTATCATATGATTTATATAAGCTCTGATATGAAAGTAAGCCATTAGCTAGTCATTACACAACCCTATTGTAAATTTCGTGATGTTTCTCTCTAGCTGAGGCTTCTGTATTTATAGGGCATAGGGTCATCGAGGAAATTGAGATTAACCAGGAGGAAGATTTGGATAGGGATCCAAATATTTGTGTTTATCACTCTTCAGTCGATCGATTAATATATTATTAACTGGTTGATTATATCCTGAAACGTGTTTTCTGAATCTTTTGTATCTTCTGTGATTATCTGCAACATCTCCTGATATCTTCTCAAATGCAACGGTCCTTATCTGAATTTGTTCCCGAAACTTCTTGTGATTATTAGGCCTGGTTGATCGGTAGGCCGCAATGCTCGATCGATTGGGCATTCATCTTCAATGGGCTTCTTGATACATCTTCAATGATTTGGGCTCAACTTCTTACTCCTGAGGGTGAACGACTTGATTCCAAGTCCATGTGTCAGCTGACTCATGTGGCTTGCTTGTCTTAGCTTCTCACTTCAATCCAAATAAATCATCTTCTTCATCCGGGCATTGAGTTCTGATGTTAAATTGTTGGACTTGGTAGAAAATACCCTAAAAAGCCTTATTTCCACAAAAATACTCTGCAAATAGAGAAATGTGAATTTTGATAGTTTATGTTTCAAATTAAATGGTTTCTTTAAGAAGAACACCGAAAATCTATACTAAAAAACGGTAATATATCACCCCTATCAGGAGTTGTTTCCCCTAGGGAAGTTTCCTTGATTGAACCCTTGGCCTTGTAAGTTATTCAAGTTCCCACCTTGAGGTCTTGGGTTGAAGTTTCCACCTTGGGGGCTCGGATTAAATGCTTGATTTTGTGGAGGGTATACTTGGTCTTGGGGGTTTTCAACATTGGTGGTTCGACGGGAAAGATTGGGGGTGAGATTGGTTGAATGGCTTGTTGTAGTTGTTGACATAACTACAATCTTCTTTAGTCTTCGTTGATTGATCATTGTTTCCCATTTCAACACCCTTTGGATAAACTTCTTGATGAGCTCCTTGGAAAAAGATACATTCTTTTGACTACTACCCAAGACTCGAGCTAACTTATCAATCTTCTCGTTTAGCTCTTGAAGCTTTCCATCACTCACATTTGAGCTAACCGCTTGTGTAGAGCCATCAAAATCTCCTCAGGAGTAAGCATCACTTTGAGCGAGGTTCTCAATCAAAATCTTGGCTTGCTCAGTAGTTAAACTAGCAAAGTTTCCATTACTAGCCGTGTCGAGAGATCTTCTCACTTCATTGTGAGCTCCTCGGTAGAAGATACCCAAGATGTTCTCCTTGGAAACTCCATGGTGTGGGAACCTTCCAGTGAGACCTTTGAGCCTATCCCATGCTTCGCTTAGGCTCTCTCCTCCTCTTTGCTTGAAGTTTTGAATCTTGATTCTAAAGCAAGCCGTATTTTGCTAGGGAATGAATTTCCTCAAGAATTCCGTTTTGACATTCTTCCATGTAGCAACTTTCTCCGATGGGACATTATGTTCCCAATAAGCGTCTTTATCTTCCAAAGAGAAAGGGAAGAGGATCATCTTCATGGTGTCCTCGGGAGCACCATTGACCTTCAAGGTCCTACTACACAAGCGCTCAAATTGATCCAAGTGTTTCAAAGGACACTCAACACTATGGCCCTTGTAAGTAGACTGCTCAACCATACCAAGCATAGAGGATTTAGTTTCAAAATTGGGGTTGGGAACGGTAGGAGGGATGATACCTAAGCTTACTTCTCGAGTATTGGGCTCATGAAACTCCCCAATGGGTCTAGCTCCTCGTCCATTTCCATTTGGAGGAGGCAACTCTTACCTTTGATCACCCATTCTTCTTGATCAAAGTTCTCAACTATCTCTTCAGTAACTTCCTCAACAACAACTTCTTCTTCAATACCTAAACGTGTCAAGTGATCTCTTCGTTCGCGGTCTCTTAGCTCTCTAGCTTCTCTTTGATGTTCCCTTTCCAACCGTTGAAAATACGGATGCAAATCAAAAATTGGTCCTTGTGGATTGCCTCGGGTCATACACCTTGAAAAAGAAAACAAAGACAAGAAAAAGAGAAACAATTAGTAAAGGAGAAATGAAAATAAAAGAAAAAAATTGCAATAGGCGTAATCGAATTTAAACTCTTAAAGGCTAAATAAAAAATCTCTCCGGCAATGGCGCCATTTGGTAAGCTATCGTTTAGCTACGGTTTCCCGTGTCATTTGTAGCTTCATAAAAACCTTAAGCTAACCACAAACCATTAGATGTGCTGGTAGTATAGTTTAGGATCGAATCCACTATGGAAGATTGACTAACACGTTAAGCACATTATATTCTAATTGAGCTAAAGCAATCAAAAGAGTTTGGTTTGATAACAAGCAAAAGAAAACAATATAAATATTGATCAATGGGTAATGGCAATAACAATTGTGAGTAATTAGTAATGACCTTGTTAATGCTAGTTTACAAGCATAAGACACAATCCTAGGCAAAGAACCACTAATCTATAGATTAACCCAAATTCCTTTGGTGTTAAGCCCTTTCAAGATCATAAATTTGATTAATTTCCCAATTGACAAATCAATGAAATCCAAGCAAGAAAACTCAAGTCCAATCAACTGCTACGCACCTTACGTCATTTCTTAATGGCTAAAATGACATAGCAAAGCATTTTGTTCATTCAAGAATTTCATCAAACACTTGGTAAGTGTATGAAATGCCTATGTTCTTATTCCTAATGAGTCAAAGAAGGAATAACATTATCATACAAGATGCTTAAAGAAACAATAAAAATTAATCCTAATCCACAAGATCAATACTAATCACCCATTAATCTACCCAACCCATCAATCAATAGAGAGGCTACTCACTCATTGGAATCAAAAGAAACTGATAATAATCATAATCATGATTAAGAGATGAGATTAATAGTTTTCCCAAACAATCAAATCTATTAACCTTAAGAACGAGATCCAAGACGATTACAAGAGAGAGTTTTTGTGTTTTCTCTAAAGACAAGGTTTATCCTCCAAAAAGTGATAACAAAAAGGTATTTAAAGATAAGAAGGAGAAAGTCAACATGATTAAGATAAGGTCAACAAAATAAAAGAAAGGGATTTCCGTGCACTGAGATTCGCTGCCAGATTAGACGAGTGCCCGATCTCAGTGCACAAGGATTTGGCATTTTTGTGTTATTGGGATCTGGTGCTCGGATCGGGTGACTGCCCTATCCAGCTCCTCTTTCACTTCAATCTTGTTTCTTTTTCACTTCTTTGCTTCCTCTTTTGCTCAATTTCTCATCCATTTGCTCTTCAACCTTCATCCAAGTCTTCTCCATGCCTAAGTAGCTCCAAAAGTACCTAAATCATGCAAATATGCAATGCAAATGCAAGATAAAGTCTTATTTGCAAACTAAAGTGCAAAATGTGGATGAATGTACAATAAACTAACACAAATGCATGACAATCGAGACTAAATGATATGAAAACAAGGTAAAAACACGAATAAAAGACAACATATCAGTTTTAATAACTAAATAAACAGTAAATAGCAAATAGGCAGAGCTTTTCAATCAATTAAAACAAGCGTTAGGAGTTGGGAACCTCAGAGAAGAATAAAATATGTTGCCAAAATTGTATGAGTGTTGAATGACACTATGAAGGTTTCGCTTGTCACCAGTCGTAAAATCAATCACCATCTTAATTCTAGAACATGAATAAATTGTAAAGCAAACCAACTCTCGTTGTAAATACTATCTTAATTTAATTCCTAGTAAACCAAATTTGTTTGTGAATCCTAGAGAATTAAACTAGCAATGAGAACATATTCAATCGTTCACAAGGTTTCTAAACCAAATCTCTTTGTGAATAGAAAACTTACTCTTCTAAGATTCAATTCCAAAATTATTAACACTATCGTGTATAATAATTAACCTATGAACTAATTCAAGGCAGCTAATTATGAACTAGCATTGAGCACAATCTAGAAGAAGAATTAAGGGTGTAACCTAATTTAGACTTATGACTAACAAAAATTCATCAAACCCTAAGAACCATAAACCTAACAAATAAGCTACTCAAGCATAACCAAGCAATTCGTCATGAATAAACTGAAATAGCAATAGTATTAAGAATAAGGGTTTAAGAAATATCTCTCCCCAAAACTCTCTCTAAAGTAAATTATTGTATGAGCTTAAATAATGGCCAAAAGATCATATTTATAGGCCTAAACATGTCTTCCCCTTGGATAAAATAAGGAAAGCTCAAACTTCTTCTTTTCCCGAATGAGAATTGGAAATTTCCTTTTTCTGCCGGCCAGAATGACATTTCTTCACTAAAACAGTCATATCTCTTCAACCAATAATCATAATGAGTCGAAACCACTGCCAAAAAAAATTCTATACCGTGTCCGAATTTGAGATCAAAATTCCTACGAGAAGATCTTCGTCTGACACGATCTTTAAGGAATTTTGGACTAGATAGACATACAGTTTATGACCGTAAACTTAAAATTCCTACGGGAAGACCTTCGTCTGACAATATCAATAGTGACTTTCGTCGGAATTTGGTCTTATTAGGTTTAAACCCGTTAGAATATAGTTTAAGGTAAAATGATATTATCTAAAGACATAATTAAAGACTCGATAAAATAGATAATTATCTAAATGCTTCATTTTACCTTAAACTCTATTTTAACGTGTTTAAACCTAATAAGACTCATTTGGACTCTAAAATATAATTAAAGACTCGATAAAATAGATAATATCTTGGCTAAAAACAGGTAAAAATCATGATATATCAATGACGTGACTCTCGACCATGGAGCCTTATGTTTCTCTCATCTTCTGATCTCAACTTTTTGAGGACAGAGGTGAATCATCGGTTGGGTTAAACGGAGGTTCATTTTAGCCGTCGATTAGGCGTGATTGGGATTTTTCACCACTAAGCGGCGGCTCCCTTTTCTCTACACTCAAAAGTATCTTCCTCTCCCTCGTTGTCGCGATTGAGGGTTGCCTCTGGGCGACGCACGTGGAGGTTGCTGCTTCTCTCCTGAAGGAAAGTTGTCCTGAAATCACACTGTATGATTCGAACATGGTTGTT
>OVAP01007326.1:0-10880 GCA_900406295.1 Aurinia saxatilis
CAAAACTTCGTCTAAACTGAATAAAATGGAGATGTCGACCAAAAAAAAAAACTGAATAAAATGGAGGGAATAAAACTTTGCAATATTTCTCACTATAACATTTTGTAGGCACGAGGTTACATTAAAAAAAGAAAAAAAAAACATTTTGTATGCACTATTAAAATATTTTGATTTTTGAATGTTTCTATCATGTGATTACGTGATTGTGATTGTGTTTTAAATAAAAATTTGGGCCCAATGATAATGCTTTAAAGGGCCAGCTTCAATTTAATGTATGCATAACTTACTTACTAGACCCAATGAATCACTGTGCATGTATTGTTTTGTTTTCTTTTGTGCAAATCACTATCCATGTATTAATGTATATAGGAGATCTCTACAAACCAAATAGTAACATACTGATTAGTTAATTTCTTCGATGTGAAATCATCATTATCCTCGAGGACCTCAGCTGCGTTTTACAGTTGAATGTTCTCTATAATACGAAAAGTATTTGAGTTTTTTTTTGAAAGATTGTTAAATTTATTAAAAAAGAAAATTGTTTTACAGCTACTTTTAAGTAAACAGGGGTTGCAAACATTTGTTTAAAATAGAACTGAAAACTGAAAACTGAAAACCAAATTTAGGTTCCATGCCGTGAAAGGAACCAGGTCTGCATCGCGTCTTCGTAATCAAGATCCCCACACAACCGGATTGCACTAATGCGATTGCGGATTGACTTATCAACCAGCTTGATTAAAGCTGTAGGTGGCTGAGCTTGCTTCCCATGCCTGCGGTTGTTCCTCTCCCACCAGATAACACAAAGTGCTGACTTTAATGACTAACAGTCTTAAAAATAGTAACTAATTGATATAATTAGTTAATTTTGGAAAACACTCGACTTTCTCGTGTCCCTTCTAAATTAAGGATTCTCATTTATTTTATTTTTTTATCTCTAACTGTTTTCGAAATAGTAAGATGTTGATATGATTAGTTTTTAAAAACCTTATATTACGTATGCATTTACCCACCAAAGTTAAGGATTCTCAACATTAATTTGTGATATATCTAATGGTCTCCAAAAATAGTAAGATACTTATATCATTAGCTAATTTTTGAAAAATATTCAAATTTTGTGTATATTTATGCACCAAAGTTAAGGATTTTCGGAATTCCAAGTGTAATTTCAAACAGACTCCAAAATAGTAAGACATCAGTATAATTAGATAATTTGGCAAAAATACCCAACTTTTTGTGTGCATTTATCCACCAAAATTAAGGATTGTCAACAAAACATTTGTTTGAACTCCTACGATCTCCCAAATGGTAAGAGACTTATATCGTTAGCTAATTATGGAAAAAATACTCATTATCAAAAAAATATTCTTTGATCTCTAACTATCTCTAAAATATTAAGATAATCATACCATTAGCTAAGTTTTGAAAAATACTCAATATGTGTGCATTTATCCACCAAAATTAAGGATTTTCATAATTTATAGTGTGACCTCTAAGGGGGTCCAAAATAGTAAGACATTGATATAATAGACAAATATTTGAAAATATTCAACTTTCGTGTGCATTTACCTACCAAAATTAAAGATTCTCGGTTTTTTATTATTCCTAACGGTATCTAAAATAGTAAGTCACTTATATTATTAGCTAATTTTCAAAAAGAACTCAAATTTTAGGTGCATTTACCCACCATAGTTAAAGAATTTTGGAATTTCTAATGTAATCTGTAATAGACTCGAAAATAGCAAGGCATTGATATAATTAGCTAATATAAAAAGAAATAGTCAACTTTCGTGTGCATTTACCCACCGAAATTAAGGATTCTTGATTTTTTGTTTGTTTGAACTCTAACGGTCACCGGAATATTAACTAAATTTTTTAAAATACTCCAATTTTATCTACATTTACCCACCGTAATTAGGGGTTTTCAGAATTTCTAGTGTGATTGATTTCTAACAGTGTTAGAGATAGTAAGGAATTGATATAATTAGCTACTTCTGGGAAAGTAATCAACTTTCGTGTATATTTACCCATTGAAATTAAGGATTATCGAATATTTTTTGTTCGACCTCTAATAGTCTCCAGAATATTAATATATTGATATCAATAGCTAATTTTCGAAAAACACTCAAATTTTGTGTGCATTTACCCACCAAAGTTAAGGATTTTCGGAATTTCTAGTGTGGTCTCTAAGGGGGCTAAAAAAGCAAACATCGATATAGTTATCGAATTTGGAAAAAAAAATTACAACTTTCGTCTGCATTTACCCACTGAATTAAGAAATCTTGTATTTATTTTTATTTTTTTCATATCTAACGGTCTCCACAATAGTAATCTTATATAATATAAAAGGGTTACACTTTTCAGCTTTGAGAAGCTGCCAAGTGTCCTTTTTATTTTTACTTTTTTTTTTTACAAATTTATCCAAACAAAAAAAATCCAAGTGTAACTCTTCCCTGATGAAACAAATTTATCTTATATAATATAGAAGGGTTACACTTTTCAGCAAGCTCTGAAGCTACCACGTGTCCCTTTTATTTTCACTTTTCTTTTTTACCAATTTATCCAAACCAAAAAACTCAAGTGTAACTCTTCCCAAATGAAACAAATTTGTGTGTTAACTTTTCTTTTTTTACCAACTTATGCAACCAAAAACCATAACTCTTCCTAATTGAAACAAAAACTTGTACTCCCTGTTTGTGCTCATCCCTCTTTTTATTAATTCACAAGTAACTTAAGTGAATTTTGCTGATGTGTCAAGCTCTCAGCAAAAGTTAGTGTTTAAAAAATAATCTTAGTTGATGACATGTAATCATGATTATCCTAGCTGTAAATCAAACATTCTACATCATCATTAAAATAGAATTGGTTCTTCATTTATAGTTTTGTTTGACGATGGTGATTTTTAAGAGATTTGTCTCTTCTCTCGATCTCTTTCTCACTACAGATACTTGATTGTCCATGCTCCATGATTTGTCTCTTCTCTCGATCTCTTCCTCACTACAAATCCAAGCTTTTGCTTTTCAGGCCAACATTTTCCTCATCTCTCGCTCAACATCCAAGCCGAGATCTGTCTCAATAACTCCTCCGATGTAAATATCTCCTCTCTACCTCGCTATGGTTTTCTCAATATGGTCTTCTCTTTTAGATCTCTCCGATTTCGAAGTCATCTCATTCGAATATTGATTCTCATCTCTCTTCTCTTGTGATTGGAATTGTGAGAAATTGAGTATAGGGTTTGTTTTTTGTTTGTCTCAATTGTTTATGTTTTTCTTCAAATTTTTTTGTTTTGTCCTTATTGAAGATTTGAAAGTGATTCTCTAAAGATGTCATTTTTCGTGTTTGTCTCAATTGTGTGTGTTCATAGATTGACTTTCTGTGAGACATAAGATGATGGAGATCGAATTGTGGACTAACAAGTGCTATAAAAGAGATCTCCGGAGAATTTTGCATAGCTTTCTACTATCATCAAGCCCACGGAGAAGCTTATATCCGAAACCTAATTGGTTTCTAATGGTGGAGGTATGTAGATAGTGTTTGTGAATAGATTGAATTGAATGGTAAGTTTGGGTGGAGTATTAAGAGTATGATTTAGATAGTTGTGATTTTCAGTGTCAGCTAAACTCGGAGAATTAAGACCATTTTTTAGAATTGGTGTCAAACAAGGACAATGCTCCATGATGTCTTACACGATGGGCTTTGAGTGTGAGGTTCTTATGATCACAGATATTTGAATCATATTCTTAGATTCTCGATTTTTTCATGATATCTTCTTTGTATGTTTTGTTTTCAAGGTTCCACTGGGTGATGTTTTGTTTCGTCAGATAGAATACATGAGAGCTACTGTAAGTTCAATATGATGAGTGCGAGGTAAGTTAGTGTGTTATTTCTTCAACTTTTTTAATTACTTCATAATTATAAAACTATTTAATATTTCGACAAATATTCAACAACACAATATACTATAGTTCCTAAAATGTGTCAAAGATAGAAAATTAAAACTTTATGTTAATTTATCCTTAAATAATGATTCATGCTGTTTGATCAGCCGAAAATGTTGTCATCAATATAAAATCGGTGAAAAATATGTACATTCAGTAATTTTCCATCATACGATAGCATTACGAATATAAATGAAAAATTTTAAGTTATCGGAAATAATGTGATCAAAAGTTGTCACATTCAATTTGATTAGATATTTGGAAATCAAGATCCTTAAAATAACTCTGATTTGCTACTCTAAGATTGCATTCAATCATTTTGATATTGTTTGCTAATTAATTATTAAAATTAAATTACAAACATAAATGAGGGGTTGTAATCGATTCGAGAATGATGTTAAACCACTTTTAAAAATTTGCTTAGTATTAAATTATAGAAATTAGATTACGAATATAAATGATAATCGAGTTAAATTAGCAAAATTAATGAGATTAAAATTTCTCGCATTCATTTTGATTATAAATTAGGAGATCACATAATATTGCATTCAATAGTTTTTATTTTACTTGCTAATGAAGTATTAATATTAGATTACCAACATAAATGATAGAATTTAAACTTAACAAAAATGATGTGATTAATTTAAGTTGCATTTCATTTAATTCGAAATCATATCTTCTAAAGATCGGATATATAAATCATTGCCGAAATTACCTCCATTTAAGAAATCTAATTATCAATATTTTGTGTATGGTTACTTTATATTTCATTATATATTATTACTAATTAATGTAAAATCTCTCATTACATTAAACTATATAAATATCTAAGATTACGCATTATAATTCTAAGCACACAACATAAAGTCAAATTGAATCTTCTTATCTATTGTCAAAACATGGCAATTGTGAAGTCATCGAGTTCTTCTTACCTCATGTTCAACAACCTTGATGTTAATGGTACAACATAGAAGATAAAAGACTTATTTTATGGTCATGTGGAAGTCATTCCGATCTGGTAGTCCGACTACTTTTAAAATGGTGTTGATTGATGCAGAGGTATTATTTAGGATTAGATTTAATAATTTTATAATGTTATATTTAATAATTCAGTCATTCATCGAGTAATATCCTAGAGAAAAAATGATAATATATGTTGTTATCTCAATCTAATAGGGGATCCGAATTCATGTATCATTAGAAGACAAAATGATGGGCAGAGGAAAGAGTACTACATTCAAAGAAGGAGATTACATCAGTGTTAATGCCTTTAAGATGCAAAAAAAACACGGGAGAATATAGAGTGTATGTAATGAAGATCATCATGCATCGTAGTACAGTGGTGAAGCCGATCGATAAATCCGAGGCCAATATACCAGAAAATTATTTCTAGCCATTTGTGACAATTAAGGAGAAAAATGGTCTTTATGGAAACTACTTGGGTGGTAAGTCGTCAAGCTCAACAAACTCAGAACTCATGTCTGGTGCAGACAACTCAATCACCAAGAGGATTAAAAAGGATGAATCCTTAAACCAATACAGAAGACTTGAGAAACAAACTTCATCAACTATCCACAATTTCAATAACTATATTTTTTTTTCATACTCTATTGCTATTTGTTTGTCCACTATCGTACNATTTTTTTTTCATACTCTACTGCTATTTGTTTGTCTACTATCGTACTCTATATCTTTTGAGTTATCAGTTTATATTTAGCTCTTCATTGATTCATTAGTTTTTCTTTCGAGCTACTAATCATATGCATGAAATTTATTTATTTTTCTTCATACTTAAGTTCAAAATTAAGATTATATGTTTATAGTACTCTGTATTTAACAACTTGCAATTATTAAAAATAGTTTAAGATCAAACTTTATCTTTACATGGAAGTATTCAACAACTTGCAATAGTTTTTCATTATAATTTATCTGCTTTTTTATTGTTTTCAAACACCTTTTTACCTTTTATAGCATTATTTTATGAGAACTTTACATTGGACAACTAATCTCTACTTTATATTTCCGTAAGCAAATTCACATAAAAAATGTTTAAATAGAAACTCAATGGTGCGCTTAATTTTCTGGGATGAGAAAGCAGCAGATTTTCGAAGAAAATTATGTACGCAAAAACTTGAACGCATCACCATTTTGGTCACAAGCATAAATCCGAAGACTTTTCAAGGTAGAATATAAACTATTGCTCATATATGTCTAATATTCTTCTAACATTATACAAATAATGGTAATAATATTTTAAGAAAATACCTCCCAGGAAATCTTCAACTAGAAGCAACATCAACTACCAGGATTTACAAAAAAGATAAGCATATAACACCCAAATAATTTCCAAAGCAAACCAAAACTAAGAAAGGCACATTTTGAAGATGATTCCTTATTTCTTTTTCAATATTACAATGTAATAATAATGTAAATAATGTTATTCCTTTTTATTATTTTTATTATTGAGCAACATTTTATTCTTTTACATTAAAAGAAAAACTTTATAAAATATTAATTTTCTTCAAAGCTTTCTCTTGATTAGTCAAAAACAATTTAATATTAGTAGCAAAAATTACTAACAAATTTGTGTTCTCATTATGTATTTTACTTGTTCACATTTGTGTCAAGTCAACAAAGTGTAGGTAAGTCCATGACCAAAAGATATTATGTCTTAAAGACAACTTTAATGTCTCATAACAGTGATTACAACGGCTACTACTTCTCATGGTCAACACAAATATAAAAATCGATATAGGTCTTATTTACAATAAAAACAAATTTAAGATGGTATAGTAAAAAAAATCAAAGAATATTTGCTACACATTCTACAAACAATATAAATAGCAACAACTCATATAAGAACAATACATCCGAGTTTCCAAACATCTATCAATTTTCATAGCTACCAATTCTACAATGGTTGTAATTTTCGAAATATATTCAGAGAGAATTACAACTCCACTACCAAACACAAATGATCTCCGCCTAAAAATTACTCGGCCACATCGTCAGGAAAATAACATAAATTTAAACAATACAATCACTTTCTCCAACAATCAAATATTATTACGAAATGACAACATTTTCAAAGAGATCATCAACTTCTGCCTCACATTCATGACATCGATGAAGCAACATTAGGTTAACCAATTACTTATATTCAAACACAAATTCCATCAACAATTCAAGAAAATAATACACAAACTTTCAAATTTACTTTTGAAATTGAAGACGGCAACCCCAATGCTTCAACAAGATTGGATGTCGAAATGCTTATTGGAGATTTAAAAATCACACAAGCAATGGCTACGCAAGAAGATGAAGGAGATTGCTCAATATGTCTAGAAAATCTGAACGGACAAAAAAGCATCAACACGTTACGTTGTAACCATAAATTTCATCACATATGTATTTCGAATTGGTTATACTACCCAAAAAAAAGTTGATCTTATTGTAGAAGTGAGATGATTTAATATTTTGAAGTATTTTTATTAAATAAAATGCTACCACAGTTTTTTCCGCCACTAAATAATATTCATGATCAGTTTATTACATTCCGTGTGTACAATGAAAGTGTAATCTTATACTCCCTCTGTTTCAATATAATTGATGTTTAAGGATTTTTCACACTAATTAAGAAATCATTTAATTTTTGTGTTCTCAAAATAAAAACATGTTTTACTTTATTTCTCAAACTAATCTAACCAATGGAAAAACAATCTGCAAATTTATTATCAGTTTTCAAGGCAAAAAAATAATAAATTTTGCCTTGAAAACTGAAAACATCAAATAACATAAAAAAATAAAAAAGACCTTAAACATAAATTATTTTGAAACAGTATTATTTTACAACTAAAAAAGAGGAGAGGGAAAACTACAAACAAAACATAATAATGATACAAAACAAAAACATAACAAAGATATGAAAGATCTTACACTTAAAAAACTTAATATAGTTAATAGTTAGTTAGGAACTTTCAATGCTGGATGAAAAACAAATAAAATGAAACATGTTTAATATTACAATATATTCAAACCTGCACAACGCGCGGGCATTTCTCTAGTATAGAAATATAGTTGGCTAATTTTCGGAATATACTCTAATTTTATGTCACCAAAGTTAACGAGTGTGGTCTCTAATGGGTTCTAAAATAGTAAGACATTGATATAATTAGCTAATTTTGGACAAACACTCAACTTTCGTGTGCATTTACTAACCAAAATTAAGGTTCTGAAAAAACTTTCATTAGATCTTCAATAGTCTCAAAAATAGTAAGACACTTATATCATTAGTTAATTTAAAAAAATACTCAAATTTGTGTGCATTTACCCATTAAAATTAAGGATTTTTTTTTAAATTCTAGTGTGATCTCTTACAATGTTTAAAATAGTAAAACAATGATATAATTAGCTAATTTTGGAGAAATGCTCAACTTTTGTGTGCATTTACCCAACAAAATGAAAGATTCTCTTTTTTTTTTTATCTCCAATGGTCTCCAATTAAGTAAGACGTTGATATTATAAGCTAATTTTCGAAATANATACTCAAATTTGTGTGCATTTACCCATTAAAATTAAGGATTTTTTTTTTAATTCTAGTGTGATCTCTTACAATGTTTAAAATAGTAAAACAATGATATAATTAGCTAATTTTGGAGAAATGCTCAACTTTTGTGTGCATTTACCCAACAAAATGAAAGATCCTCTTTTTTTTTTTTATCTCTAATGGTCTCCAATTAAGTAAGACGTTGATATTATAAGCTAATTTTCGAAATAATATTCAAATTTTGTGTGCATTTACCCATCGAATTTAAGAATTTTTGAAATTTTTAGTGTGATCTCTATCGGTCTTTAAAATACTAAGGTGTTGATATAATTAGCTAGTTTTGTAAAAGTACTCATATTTTATGTGCATTTACAAAAATTAAGAATTCTCTAATAAGTTTCTGTTTGATCTCTTACGGTCTCATAACTAGTAAGACACTTATATCATTATCTAATTTTCGAAAATACTAAATTCCGTGTGCGTTACCCACTGAAACTGAGGATATTTAAAAAAAAATTATAGTGTGATCTCAAGCGGTCTTTAAATTAGTAAGGGACTGATATATTCTAGGCTCTTTTTTTGTTTGGTCTCGAACGGTCTCTGAAATAGTAATACGCTGATATCAATCGCTAATTTTCTAAAAATACTCATATTTCATCTGCATTTACCTATCAAAATTAGGATTTCCGGAATTTTTAGTGTGATTTCTAACGATTTCTAAAATAGTAAAACAATTATAAAATTAACTAATTTTGAAAAAATACTCAACTTTTTGTGCATTTACCTACCGAAATTAATAATGCTCAAGTTTTTTTTATTATCTTTAACAATATTCTTAACCTTAATTGCAAGATTTCACTGAAAAGAAAAACTCATTATTTGGTTATATGATTCAAACTTAATTTTGATCACAACGATTTTAGTTCCTTCACCCATATTACACCATTTTTTAGGATGCATGAGCTGGAAGAACCTGCCTCGAATGTATTCTTTATGCATACTGATTCAAGACTCTTCAGATTTTTCAGACGCTAAAACTTTAATCCTTGAATCCAAATAGTTAATAAACATTAAATCCTATATCTATAAGTTTTTAATCTCAAACTCTAAAACCCTTAACCAACTTTAGATCATAAAAAATTGTAAATTTTAAAAAATGAAAAATAGTACACCCAAAACAGTATTTTAGAAAAAAATTCTTAATGTAATAGTAATTTCTCTTGTAGTTTTCGAGTCCGAAGAATCTACCCCGGATATATTCTTCCAACAAACTGGTTCAAGATTTTTCGCATATTCTCCTCTACATTATCTTTATTAATCTCAATCTGGTAGTATTTTTTGTTGTCTCCAAGTTCAAGTCCAGCGGAGACCCCTTCCTATAACATGTAAGAATCTGATTAGAACATGCAAATGTTTAGTTCTAAGAAAGAGACTATTCTAATGTCTCTAGAGTCCAGCGAAGATCCCTTTAAAAATGAATCACTAAATATAATTTTTTTATTAATTTTGTCGCCCAAATACGAATCCTAATAATTAAATAAACAAAAACATAAAACAAAACAAAACGATTTGGGACAGCTAACACTAACAAAAAAGTAGTAGCTACACACACACAAACATACAAAGTAAAGCATGCATGTGATCATGTTGTTTAACAAAATTACCCCTGATAAATTTGTAAGATCTTCTAGAAGTTATGAAAGTTCTACTAAATCTTGTTTTCGTTTTGGTCTACATGTTCTTTACCCCAATAAATATGTATACCATACGCGTCGATGATATGGTTGAGCCTCTTCTAGACGTAGATTAAGATGAGGAATGGTTAACCTACTATAACCCGCAAATACAAATGGTGCGGGTGGTAACGATTGTTAGCGTTTTTTAATAATTATGGAAATTGCTTTCTATAGTTTTTAACTGTTCAAAATCCTCAAAACCAAAAGCTCCTTCCCTCGAGCATTTGCGGTTGCGGGTGACTAATTTTTTTTTAATCCTTAAAATTTTACCTTTCAATATTGAGATAAATATTTAAAAATAAAAGTTTATCATATATTAAATAATCATATTCTTACATATTTGGCATAAAATTTTAATTAACTAAAATGTATTCATAACTGTAATTTATATACATAAATTATTTATAAATAAAAAAATTAAAATATGTTCGAAGTATTTCATTAGTGTATTTCATGATTTACAATACTATTTTATTAATTTGATTTATTTTTATGGTTTTATAATATATATAAATATTTTTATAAAGCATATTTTAAATAATTATATATATATATATATATATATATATTGTATTTTGTATTTGTTACAGATTATNTTATGGTTTTATAATATATATAAATATTTTTATAAAGCATATTTTAAATAATTATATATATATATAT
>OVAP01007328.1:0-10879 GCA_900406295.1 Aurinia saxatilis
AAATGCAACCTAGAATGAACACACAAAAGATGAAGTGCAACTATATGCAAATGAAAATTCTTTTTGTTTTTTTGCGAAANCACACAAAAGATGAAGTGCAACTATATGCAAATGAAAATTCTTTTTGTTTTTTTGCGAAATTTTTCAAAATTTTCATGAATTTTAACAATATACAATGCAATGCATGAAAAGAAAAAACAACAAAACTAAAATGATCATTAGCTACTAGATACCTTCCCCAAACTTAAACTTTGCTTGCCCTCAGGAAAACAAAATCAAAGAATAGAGAGGAGACCAATAACAAGAAACATGCAATTAAAAATATGAAATGGTATATACAATGGTGAAGAAATTGGTACCTCGATGGGATATTGATGCGTATTAGGGCATTGTTTTGTTGATGAAATGATGAAGAATTTGGTTTGTTGGAACTTGACTTGTTTGCCCGTTTGGCCATCTGGATATGTGGTCAGTGAATTTGGTCTAACTCTCTCTCCACAAAGACAAAATGATCTAATTCTTTCTCCACTGGAGAGTTAACACACGAGGCTAGCTCCTGGAGAAAACTTGGCTACAAAAGACTACAGGAAGGTCCTCAAATCATTGTTTCAATCAGACCATGTTTTGTGGACATTCTGACAATGCTCCCCCAAATTTACTCCACTCGATCCTCCAAAATCGCAAGATCATAAACCAACACCTAAACTTCATAAACCTGAAAAACCAAAAAATTGCAGTAGAACATAAAAATTATATGTACAAAGATAGTCATGTGAATATCTCCCAAGTGTGCTTGTTTAACGTCACTAGCTTGACAGAGCCAAAAGGATACTAGGCTGCAAGAGGGGTGGAAAGAGAAACCGTCTCACTATCCTCAATCTTCACATTGGCGAGATCAGGCTTGAGCCGATGACCATTGACCGTGAAAGGTTCTCCTTGTCGGTTCTCTAGTGTGATGGCACCATAAGGCATCACCTCTTGTATCTTGAAAGGACCCAACCATTTACACTTGAGCTTGCCCGGAAACAACTTGTATCTCGAGTTGAACAACAAAACCAAGTGTCCCTCTTTGAAATCCTTAGGAAGAATCTTCTTATCATGCCATGCCTTGGTCCGTTCCTTGTAAATCTTGGAGCTCTCATAAGCATTGAGCCTTAGCTCGTCTAGCACGTTTAAATCCAATAACCGCTTCTCTTGAGCCGCCTTGATGTCAACGTTCAATGCTCGAACTGCCCACATAGCCTTGTATTTAAGCTCGAGAGGTAGATGACAAGACTTCCCATAGATAAGATTGAAAGGAGTTGTATTAATGGGTGTCTTGAAAGCGGTTTGATAGGGCAAAGAGCATCATCAAGCTTGTTACTCCAATCCTTCCTCGTTCTTGAGACCGTTTTCTACAAGATTGACTTGATCTCGCGGTTTGAAAGCTCTAGTTGACCGCTAGTTTGAGGATGATATGTGTAGTAACCTTGTGATTGACCCCGTACTTCTTTAAGAGGTTCTTGAAAAACTTGTTGATGAAGTGACTTCCTCCATCACTTATGACTACCCTTGGCACACAAAATCGCGGGAAAATGATCTTCTTAAAGAGCTTTTTCACAACCTTAGCATCATTTGTTGGACTAGCTATAGCTTCAACCCATTTGGAAACATAGTCAACCGCGACTAGAATGTATTGGTTGTCATAAGAAGAGGGGGACGGTCCCATGAAGTCAACACCCCATACATCGAAGATCTCAAGTTCCAAGATGAAGTTTTGTGGCATCTCATTCCTCTTGCCTATGCTACCTTGTCTTTGGCATGAATCACACTTGGAGACATACTCTTGAGCATCTTTAAACAAAGATGGCCACCAAAACCCGGCTTGGAGTACCTTAGAAGCTGTTTTGAAACTAGCGAAGTGTCCACCATAACTTGATCCATGGAAATGATACAAAATTCCTTCGACCTCTCGTGAGCAACACACCTTCTAAAGATTTGATCCTTGCACTGCTTGTACAAATAAGGCTCATCCCAAAAGAAATGGACGACATCTTTTAAGAACTTCTTCTTAGCATGCTTGTCGAATGATTGAGGCATAACACCTCGGACCAAGTCTCCTTGCAAGACTCATCCAACTCAAATGGAACATCCTTACACAACAACCATGTGAGTGGCCTAGCAAGCTTTGAAAAATCCTTGATGAACCGCCTATAGAAACCGGCATGACCCAAGAAACTCTGAATTCCTTTGACATTTGTTGGTGGCACAAGACTACTCATTACTTCTATCTTGGCCTTGTCAACTTCGATCCCATCCTTACTAACCCGGTGGCCGAGAACTATACCATCTTGAACCACGAAATGGCACTTCTCCCAATTAAGAACGAGGTTACTCTCCTCACACCGTTGAAGGACCCTGCAAAGGTTAGACAAACAAGCACCAAACGACGATCCAAACACCGAGAAATCATCCATGAAAGCTTCCATAACATCCTCGATTAATTCAAAAAATATAGCCATCATGCATCTTTGAAAAGTAGCGGGGGCATTGCATAAACCAAAAGGCATTCTCCTATATGCATATGTGCCATAAGGGAAAGTGAAAGTGGTTTTCTCTTGATCATTTTGATGAAAAGGGCTTTGAAAGAAACCGGAATATCCATCTAAGAAGCAATAATAAGGATGATTTGCAAGTCTCTCTAGCATTTGATCAATANTTCTATGACCGGTTACTAATCGAGTTGGTATCAATTCATTAAGTTCATTAGAAACAACGGTAATGCCTCATTTCTTAGGTACAACATGAATAGGAGAAACCCAAGCACTATCCGAGATGGAATAGATTATGCCCGCATCTAGAAACTTAAGAATCTCTTTCTTAACGACATCTTTAAGGTTGGGATTCAACCTCCTTTGATGTTCGATGGAAGTCATTGATTCATTTTCTAAATGGATTCCATGTGTGCAAAAAGATGGAGAAATGCCTTTGATGTCATCCAAACAGTAACCTATGGCTTTCCTATACTTTCTCAATTCTACTAAAAGCATTCTTTCCTCATCCTCATGCACTGCGTCATTGATAATGACCGGATAAGTGGAGTTGGGGCCTTAGAAAGCATACCTTAGCCCTTGTGGGAGAGGCTTGAGATCGACCTTGGGAGCCTTGATTTCACTCCAAGGATCAGCCGATTGATCTTGTGCCGAGCAAACTCGTTGTGCTTCTAAAACGCCATCTCTCTCAAGTTGCAAGACGGCCGACTTTACCATACTCTCACAACCATCCAAGACCTTTTCATACCCATGAGCATCTTGATCTAAGAAACCATACTCATCCTTGTCACAAACCAAAGCAACTTCCAAAGGATCATAAATCAAAATTTCCTCCTCCATCTCTCCTTCCAAGATGTCATTTATCTATATCCAAAACAATTTTCCATCGATGGTCGGTTGCTTCATGATAGCTTGAAGGTCGAATTCAACTAGCTTTACAATTAAAGATTACCCAACTTTAAAATAATTTTTTTTAGTCTGATTCCTGCTAAGTATTTGAATATAAAAAAATTGGTAAAAATCTGAAAATATATTTCCTTCTAATTTGTAATATCTTGGCTTATTTTATTCTTTAGTTTTATATTTATATATACCATATTAGTTTTACAAAAACTTGAAACCACAAATATTCAGTTTTGTGTTACAAAAAAAATTATAACAATGAAAGTAATCAATTTTTTTACTGTGTACCCCTATAAATTTTATAAGAAAAAATGAAAACATCACTTAAATATGAAATTATATCTCATGTTAATAAAATTTAAACAAAATAAAAATTATATGTAGCTGGACAATGAAATGGAGAAACAAGTAGCTGAAGTTTGTTCACATGAATTGTAACCTTGGACATGAATAACCAGAACTCTTCATCCGCATTATTTAGAAACCACATTCGTTTTACTCGAAGATGAAGCTTCATACTTCCCATTATTTCTCCTCCATTAGCTTAAACTATAAACCCATACTACCATATTCTCCTCCATTAGCAGTGGGGATATTCGTCGAACACTTGGTGTACAGCTCTTTCACAGAACTTTTCTCCAATCCAATAAAATATTTTCTGCCTTTCACCATGGATGAGACCTACTTCTGAGGGATAAAGATGAAGATATTAGAGAGACAAAGATAAAGAGAGACATGTCATTGAGATGGAGGCGGCGGAAAGCTAATGGTCGGAGAGTAAAGAGGTCATTTTCCATAAGTACAATAAAAGAAGAGAAGGCACAAATGGGAAGGTTGTAGAAAAAAAAAAGGATTTTTGGAATATCCACAAATTTACTTGTGTGTATGTGTTGGTGGCCATATTTTGGGGGGGGGGGAAATATGTTTTTCCTTTAGTGACATAATTTTGGTGATATATTTTTTCTTTAGTGACAATCTGAAAATATATATTAGCCACATATATGTTTCTTTTCTACTATTTGTTATAAATTGTTATCATTGGTCAAAATTTTGGCCATGAAATTGATCGGAAAATTGGTCAGAATTCTGGTAAAAACTATGGTAAGATATTTTGTCATAAAATTAGTTGGAAAACTTTTCAGAATTTTGGTAAAAAATATGGTCCGAAATTTGCTCGGAAATTTGCTACAAATATTATTATGGAAACAAATTTGTAGCTACGGTTATAAAACTGTTAAAATATTTTGAAACTCAAATGTTGTGAAAAAACAATTGTCACAAATTCGTAACATAATTATTTAAGTGATATTGTGAACCTTGTCGCTAATTTGCTACATGTAGTTACTATTCTCGCTTCAAATAGTAGATTTCTTAATTTTGTCGCTACAATTTGTAACAATCGTTTGTTACAAAAAAATAAAATGTAACAAAGATAGTAGTTTTGCTATGTTATTCTACTAGTGTAATATCTAGGTAATGTAATCCCACTATAATATTTACAAATCAACTGAATATCTTTTCATAGTATCACGTCATTTAGTAGTAGAAGAGAAGAAGCAACTATGTGTTATGCTTGATCAAACAAAGAAAATATAAAAAACGAGCCTAAACTAGAGCTTTTAAAGGAGCATTCTATTACTTATTGATTCAGAGGCACACCGGAATGAATATCAGAAGCACTAGGCTTAGACTCAGAGCTCTATTGAGAGACTTCAATGGTTGTAGAAGCACGAAGCTTGTAAATATGTAAAATCGCTTAAATTAAAAAATAAACTCGTGACAGGTATGAATTAAGAACATGGCTTAAAAAAAAAAAACAAGAGATTGAAGCCGACCATTTGATCATTGTGGCTTGATTCAGGTCTATAATAGACTTGAATAAAAAGTGTAAAATAGAGTTTGATTGTTAGATCGAAACTTGAGCATAGCCTGCTCTGATACCATTTTAAGGTTGATGAGAGATTGACATAGGAAAAATTGATTATTGACTCTCATAAGAATGAAATTTAAGATATATAGACTTTCTATAGAAGTCACGTTTAACCTTATATCTAGTTAATGTAATCATACAAGAATATTTATAAATCAACTGAGTATATTTTGAGTCAATAATTTTTTATGTATATGTTTTACATTGTAATTATTGATGTTTTTATATCAATGAGACCATATCTCTTTACATAAGATATATGTTAAAATAAAATTTTATTATTTTCTCAAATTAATATTTTATATCATCCCAACTTTGAATTAGAGGAACTCATTAATTCATCTTCTATTAGTTTTTGCCAATATTTATCGAGCAAAGAGATTCTCATTAGGGCACAAAAAAAAAACAGAATACTAAAAACGGCCGTTTAAGAGTATCCACCTAGTATTTTTAAATAGGGGTTTAAATTTTTTTTAGGAATATAATAAATCAAAAACACGTTTTGTAGCCGAAAATATTTAGATCCAATTTTATAATGAGAACTTTCATAACCTTATCTAGAAGCCACAAGAGTTCACCAATATGATTTGGTTTTTAAGGTATTCTCCTTTTCTATCTTACGTACACTTAATGACTTGACAGTATTATACAAGCTAATATAGATCACCAAGACATAGTAGAAAGGGCATACAAAGACTTATTATTTTTTATTTTTCTTTTGGAGCACTTACTAAGATTCTTACTTTGCCTTGTAAATCACTTACTAAGGTATTTGAGTAAGATGGTTAACATAGCCACGTTTTTGGTTGGGTCAAATGAGTAAATGCATTAGTGTGGATATAAGAAAACCGAACCAGTATTAGAAACCACATTCGTTTTATTCAAAGATGAAGCTTCATACATCCCATTATTTCTCTTCCATGAGCTTAAACTATAAACCCTTACTACCATAAAAGAAACCTAGTGGGGATATTCGTCGAACACTTGGTGTACAGCTCTTTGACTGAAATTTTCTCCAATCCAAGAAAATATTTTCTGCCTTTCACCATGTATGGAATCTAATCCTGATGGATAAATATGAAGATATGAGAGAGACAAAGGTAAAGAGAGACATGTCGTTGAGATGGAGGCGGCGGCAAGATAATGGTCAGATAGTAAAGAGGTCGTTTTCAATAAGTACAATAAAAGAAGAGAAGGCACAAATGGGAAGGTTGAAGAAAAAAACTTATGATTTTTGGAATATCCACAAATTTACTTGTGTGTATGTGTTTGTGGCCATATTTTGACTAATTTTGGGGAAAATATGTTTTTTCTTTAGTGACATAAGTTTTGTGATATATATTCTCTTTACTGAAAATCTGAAAATTTATATTAGCCACATATATGTTTCTTTTCTACTATTTGCTATAATTTGTTACCACTGGTCAAACATTTGTCCATGAAATTGATCGGAAAATTGGTCAGAATTTTGGTAAAAAATATGATCAGAAATTTGGTCATAAAATTTGTCGGAAATTATTTTTGAATTTTGGCAAACAAATATGGTCCGAAATTTTGTCGGAAATTTGCTATAACTATTATTATGGAAACAAATTTGTAGCTACATTTATAAACTATTAAAATATTTTGAAACTCAAATGTTATGAAAAAACAGTTGTCACAAACTTGTAACATAATTACTTCAGTAATATTCTGAACCTTGTCACTAATTTGCTACATATAGTTACTATTCTCGCTTCAAATAGTAGATTATTAATTTTGTCGCTAATCTGTAGCAAATTTGTAACAATCGTTTGTTACAAAAAAATAAAATGTAGCAAAGATAGTAGTTTTGGTATGTTATTCTACTAGTGTAATATCTAGGTAATGTAATCCCACAAGAATATTTACAAATCAACTGAATATTTTTTCATGGTATCAATATTATTGTTGGATTTTTCGGGATCCTTCTATACACCCCCCCCTCTTCAAGCTCAAGGTGGTGATGAAAGACACGAAACTAAAACTTTGAGGTGACCAACGATGATGACGGTAAGGCATGGTCGAGTGGGAGAGATCCGTTGATGGATAAAATAAGTTTTTCGAGATCCAGTGTAGAGTGACGCGGCGGAGGAACTGAAGTATAAAGGTGATGATTATTATTATGTGGGCTGAAACTGTGAATCTGGTGTTGTTGGTGATGATAATGTTTCCGTCCGGAGGACGTAGCAACTTCGTGGAGATGTGGAAATTCAAAAGTTTTTATTTCTTTTGGAAGCAAGGAAGAAGCTTATTAGCTTGGAAGGGAGTAAACATGATATTAAAATCACGTCATTTCGTAGTAGAAGACAAGAAGCAACTATGGCTTATGCTAGATCAAACAAAAAAATATGAAAAACGAGCGTAAACTAGAGGTTTCAAAGGAGCATTCTATTACATATTGATTCAGAGGCACACTGGAATGAATATCAGAAGCACTAGGCTTAGATTCAGAACTCTGTTGACAGACTTCAATGGTTGTAGAAGCACAAAGCTTGTAAAGATGTGTGATAGCTTAAATTAATAAATAAACTCGTGACGAGTACGAATTAAAAACATGGCTTAAAACGACAAGAGATTGAAGCCGACCATTTGATCATTTTGGCTTGATTCTAGTCTATAATAGACTTGAATAAAAAGAGAAAAATAGAGTTTGATCGTTAGATAAAAACTCGAGCATATCCTACTCTTATACAATTTTAAGGTTGAAGAGAGATTGACATAGGAAAAATTGATTATTGACTCTCATAAGAATAAAATTTAAGATATAAATACTTTCTATAGAAGTCACGTTAATCTAGTTAATGTAATCATACAAGAATATTTACAAATCAACTGAGTATATTTTAATAAATATATATATATGATATTGTAGGTACTTTCAAGATCCTTCTGTAGAGAACTCCCATATGAGAGACTCCTAATGCATATGGTCCAAGACAACCTCCATCGTTGAGTTGATGGAAGGGTTTGGTGTCTTTATAAAAAAAGTTAAAATTTTAAATTAGCGTGTCTTTCTTTAGAGAGTACACAATCCTCTTGTAGACAATCATATTAAACTAGTAATAAAATTTAATGATAAAAATATTTTAGACACCACATATTGGGTATCAGTATCACCGATAAAGATGATTTTACCAATGGAGATGGTCTATCATAGACAAATACTTATTTTTAAAAATATTTACAACAAATGACAAATTAAAATTTAGTTTTTATTACGTTATTAAACGAATAGGTTTCATTTTATTTACCATTCCTCCCCGATTGCTTTATCGTTTGAAATTTGAGGAGTTTATAATGCACTATCAAAAACCATTTGGAGACCATTAGACCTTGTGACATGATCACTTAATGACCTTAAGTGGCCGTATCATCATATTGTCCACATGGTCCAATTTCTGCCATGCAAAATATTATCTCGTTTCATAAACAATCACGTAATAGTGATTAAGTAGTTACTAATTTCAAAATATATAGTCACTTCCACTTACGTAAAAATGGTTAACATAGCCACGTTCTTGGGTTGGGTCAGATGAGTAAGATGCATTTGTGTGGATATTGATATGTTGCATTTTAGGACAGTTTTCATGGTTGATTTACATTCATTTTGATCTAGTTTTGACTCATTTGTTGATAGTTTACCTTGCATTTGGCTACATTGTGCATTTTGACTTGCATTCAGTACTTGGAGTTGCATTCTTGCATTTGCATAGCATATTTGCATGATTTAGGTATTTCTTGGGCTATTTTGGACATGGTGGGACTTGGACAAGGTGCATGAAGGATCAAGAGATGAGCAAAACAAGCAAAGGATCAAACAGAGACGAAGAAAGAAACAAGATTGAAGAATTGTCCCTGGCATCGGGTGCCACCTGTGGGGGTCGGATTCCACCCCCGAAGATTGATAACATGAAATGGCTCAGTGTTTGCCGCAAAACACTATTACGGCCCACGAGCTGGTCATATGTCCACACCGTCGAACATTACAGTCATGGACTATCGATGGGTAACGACATGATCAAGCACGAATCACCAAGAGTCCCACAACCGACAATGCATATAACAAGACATGGACCGAACTTGTCTCACGGAGAAAGCCCTTAGGTTTGTCCCGCGAGCCAAGCGACGAACGTGGCCCGCGGACAAGCTCGAACAGGCACCCCGCGGGCTACATGGTCGGCATGGCCCACGGTCACGGACTATCCCGCGGGTCGTGCAAGGCACTTAGCTCGCGGGACAGGTCATCCGGTTGGTTCCGTGGGCCAGACCTTCTATAGATTCACGCAACGAACCATCAAGCTTATCATGTGGGCATCTGGATAATGGGTCACGACAGACTACCCAACCAAACAAGTCAGGCGAGCTACATCCTGGTCTGGCCCTCAGATCATCCAGACATTCCTCCACGCGAGCTACGTCCTAGTCTGACCCACAGACCACCCAGCCTTGTTCATGAGCGAGCTTCATGCCTGCCATGGCCCGCAATACCATCCATGCTCCATTGCCCGCGAGCCACATCCTGGCCGGTACCCACGAGGTGCGAGCCCGCACGATCCATGGGGCTTCGTCCCGGCGAGCTTCGGCCGGGTGGAACCCGTCAGCAGCGAAGCTCGCACACGATCGAGCCAGCTCTTCCCCGCGAGCTTCACTAGGCATGGACCCATGAGGGATGAAGCCCGCGCGAGCCATGGGGTCTTCATCCCGGCGGGCTCCGATCGGCTGGGACCCGCCGGCAGCGAAGCCCGCACAGGACCGTGTCCTCTTTTCCCCGCGAGCTTCACCGTTCCGGGACCCACGGTCGGATCTTGTACACTTAGTGCTCTCTCCATCCTCGCGAGCTACGTCTGGGCCATGGCCCACGGACGAGCCCTCCATAACCCGCGAGCTATATCACTCTCCTCGAGCATCCGCGGGTTAAGTCATGGCCCGCAAGATCAGTCACATTTCACTCCGCGAGCTGGCTCAGTTCGTTTAGCAATGTCGTGTCCCGTGACTCCAACTACATGACTTAGTTCCATTGGGAACTAAAGGACCCACGATGAACATTTCACTATCGTGACCACACTCTTTTTCCCTTGGTAAGGTTTTTCCCAGGTGGTTTTCTTTGCCAAGGTTTTTAATGAGGTGATCATCAGAACACATACGACTTACGAGATTATCTCAACAATCTCGTGGGCCCAGAAACACTTATAACTAGCCAAACAGCCCAGCTCAGTTCCATGGGCCCATTTCCATCTTCCATCGAGACAAAGCCCTAAGGTTTGATCCGAGCGCCGTCAAGCTAGATGGTTCGTTAATAGAATCATCGGAGTATCTAAGGAGAAAGGAAACTATCTCGAAAGACTGCTGGAAGAATGGAAGCAAATCTTCAGGAAATGGAAGGTGGCCCACGAAAGAGGTTGGCCCCAAGGCGATTTAGTTACAGTATATATAGGATCTAAGCTCGTAGGTCTTAGATGATCTTCTTCTCTCTCGAATAGCTTAGGTCTTAACA
>OVAP01007329.1:0-10878 GCA_900406295.1 Aurinia saxatilis
TCCGGTCGTCGGAAATCCGTCGGTTTTCCGGTCGTCGGAAATCCGTCAGTTTTCCGTCGGAAATTTGTCCATCACCTTATCGTCGGAAAATTCTGACGGGCGTGTGCCCGTCGGAAATCTGTCGGTTTGACCNCGCTCGTCGGAAAGTCGTCGGTTAGGCCCGTCGGAAATCCGTCGGTTTTCCGGTCGTCGGAAATCCGTCAGTTTTCCGTCGGAAATTTGTCCATCACCTTATCGTCGGAAAATTCTGACGGGCGTGTGCCCGTCGGAAATCTGTCGGTTTGACCGACAGATTTCCGACGAGATTCCATTTCCGACGACGTGGATCTGACGGCAATTGTCCGTCGGATCCCCGTCAATTTTTGCGTTTTCTGACGGTTTTCGGACGGATTTGTCCGTCAGATCTACCGTGTTTTCTTGTAGTGAATACCAGTGTTTTAATATATATGACTATGGCAACTCATGTAGGCTATGTTATGCATGATTGTATAGCATCAAGTTCATATGACTTTCATTAACAGTGTTAAACTGGTGAAAGATGGCGACTAATCCAGCGGATTGTTCTGATTTTTCATCCCATTTTTGGTATCTTAGTGATTATTACCGATAGAGACCATTATATATGGACTGAAGATTTGGAATTTGTACTATGTACAAAAGAATTGGAAAAGAAGAGACCATATACATTTAACGAAAACAAAAAAGAGAGAGAGCGAATTTCAACTTTGTATTATTCTTGTTTCCACTGATGGCTTGCACACCTATCGTAATCCTAATCCTGTCAAAAATTTATCCACCACTACCAACACAAGAATATGTGCCTTCATTTTTATACATTTTCTTAATAAAAATACCCAAAAAAAACAAACAATGATTCGGTGCTTCGCGTGTACACCACTTGTAGGTGTTCCTTTCATCACCACCGTCCATTTCACATCCCCACCATCTACCAGAATCTCAGCATCATCGTCTCCATCACCATCATCGTCGACGTCAGTAGTAGCTTCTAGAAGGTCAATATCTCTATCAATCATCTCCGTCATCTCCTCCTCCGGTTGCTTCTCTTCTCCGGCACTCGCTGGATTCTCAGAAATCCCAAATTCCGGCGGAGTTAAGAGTCTCGATCTCCGAATTGGCGACGGTGAAGTCCCCATTGAAGGAGATCAGGTCTTTTGTTTGTAATCTAACAAAACCCATTACTTCAATTTTGCAAAGTTTTGATTTTTATTACTTTTTTTGTTCTTTCTTGATTAGATTGCAATACATTACTATGGGAGGTTAGCTGCAAAGCAAGGATGGAGATTTGATTCTACTTATGATCATAAAGACAGTAGTGGAGAATCTGTTCCTTTCACATTCATCCTTGGCTCTAGCAATGTATAAAACTCTTTTGTCTCTATTTGCTTCTATAATCCAATAAAGGTGTGACCTTTAGAATCATTTGTTCATTGAATCTTGATTAGGAGATTGAGCTTGTTCTGTGATTTGTGTTGTTCTTGCTATTTTGAAGTTGGTAAAAGGGTTTCAATAGGATTCATGTGTGTCTTCTGTGTTAATGAGATTATGTTTTGAAAGGTGGTTAAGGTCTGATGAGTGGAGCGTTGTGATGTTGCAGGTTATTCCGGGGATTGAAACAGCCGTGAGGTCGATGAGAGTAGGTGGGATTCGTCGGGTGGTTATACCTCCGTCTCAAGGGTACCAGAATACATCACAAGAACCTCTCCCACCAAATGTATGTGGTGAACACATTTCTGTCTCTCATCTGCCTTTTTGTGTGTTGGTGCACTCTGAAAGTCTATGGTTATTGCTAAAGAGGCCCATATTGATTAACTTTAGGACTAGCTAGAGTCTTAGTTCATACCACACTCTCAAGCTAGTATTATCCAGTTGTAGATAAAGACTAATACGTTGAGATGATAACATTTGAATGCACTTGTCACATCAGAATGTGAATTTGTGACTCTAGTATCTAGTAAATTATGCTAGGGTGAATCTGTAGCATGCCAAACTCTCTCATACGAAATGATTTAGATACACTGCATTTGGTTCTTTGGTTGGCTTTCTGTTTGACTCTTTGCTTTGTACTGTTCAGAGTCAAACAATGAAGTTTACAATTTCAAACCTTGTCAAGAGACCATAGTGCTACGCCAAATGTATCATACTGTTGGGACTTGCATTGATTAGCTATGGGTCTACTTTTTCGGCGAGTTATATTCACATATCTTTAGTATATAAACGTGTTAATATCCGGCTATTCCTTTTATATATAATAAGGAAGTTTGGAGCCAATAGACCTTAATCTGTTAGACCGTAGATCGGTGATGTTATATTGCAATGGCTAGTGGGACTAGAATTAGGATAAATCGTTTTCAGATGGGAAGTTTCAGAGAACCAATAACGTAACCGATGCTTGAAGATAGGTTTCTTAAGAGACTAAATATGCTAAGTGATCACAAGATTGTGTGCATAAACAGATATTATTGAAGATCGGTTTGTAAATTCTCTATTTCTTTACTTCTTGTGTGTGTTTTTGCAGTTCTTTGACAGGCAAAGACTCTTTACTACTATCTTTAACCCAACACGTCTCGCCAATGGAGAAGGCTCTACTCTTGGAACTCTCGTTTTCGACATTGAACTTGTCAGTACCAGACGCCTTAGCTAATGAGTCATTACTATTTCGAGATTGCTTGTTAGGTAAGAAACCTTATAATATACCTATTAATTTGAATCGAAACAAAAATCTTTGGTAAGCATCTTGGATATTCCACGGAAAATGAGTAGAAAATTCAACTTTGATACAGATGTAATTGATGATGTGTCTCGTAGTCCAATCTTTCGCAATCATATTACACACCAGTGTGTTGGATTAAACGCAAATCTCGTCACTATGACTTTTCGCTTTCGTGATATTTTTTTTCATAGACTTTTCAAAGTTGAATTACGTCTGACATTGAATTTACATTTTTGTCAATAAATAGACAAGGAAACACATTCTCTGTTTTTCACAGAAACTCGAAAATGTCTTCCTCAAAACCTATCTTGCTCATTGTCTCTTTGATCTTCTCCTTTACTCTCTTCTTCGGCTCCTCCTCGGCGCAGTCCGTAGTGAAAGCTTCGTATTGGTTTCCGGGGAGTGAGTTTCCGGTTACTGACATTGATTCATCTCTTTTCACTCACCTCTTCTGTGCTTTTGCTGATCTCAACCCTCAAACCAATCAAGTCACTGTCGCTTCCGCGAGCCAGCAAAAATTCTCAACCTTTACATCAACAGTCCAAAGAAGAAACCCTAATGTCAAAACCCTTTTGTCTATCGGCGGTGGAGCTGCTGATAAAACCGCGTTTGCTTCCATGGCAAGTAACTCGAATTCTCGAAAATCGTTCATCGATTCTTCGATAAGGCTCGCTAGATCGTATGGTTTCCACGGTCTTGATCTTGATTGGGAGTATCCGGCTAGTGCCACTGAGATGAACAATTTTGGAGCTTTACTACGAGAATGGCGATCAGCTGTTGTGGCAGAGGCTAGTAGTAGCGGTAGACCGCGTTTGCTTTTGGCGGCTGCGGTTTTCTATTCAAACAATTACTATTCGGTTCTGTATCCGGTTCAAGCTGTTGCTAGTAGCTTGGATTGGGTTAATCTTATGGCTTATGATTTCTACGGACCGGGTTGGTCTAAAGTAACCGGTCCACCCGCCGCTTTGTATGATCCTTCAAACTCAGGTACTATCCATAACCGAGCTAAACCAAAATAAAACCGCTATTTTAATATCGGTATAGAACTTTGGTTCGGTTTTATATCAGCTCTTTTTCATTGGTTATTAAACCGGTTTAATGATATTAGGACCAAGTGGTGATACTGGAGTAAGATCATGGATTCAAGCTGGACTTCCGGCGAAGAAAGCAGTCTTGGGATTCCCATACTATGGTTACGCATGGCGGCTCTCAAATGCCAATAGTCACAGCTACTACGCACCTACCACAGGAGCGGCCATATCACCGGATGGTTCTATTGGTTATGGTCAGATAAGGAGGTTTATAGTGGACAATAGAGCCACAACAGTTTATAATTCCTCGGTGGTTGGAGATTACGCTTACTCCGGGACGACTTGGATTGGATACGATGATAATCAGAGTATTGTGACTAAAGTGAGATACGCTAAGCAGAGAGGTCTGCTTGGTTACTTCTCGTGGCACGTTGGAGCTGATGATAACTCCGGTCTATCTCGTGCAGGTTCGTTTTAATCAATTTATATTCGTGTTTTTATGAATCAAAAAGGTATATTTACGAATGTTTTGGATTTTACAGCATCGCGGGCATGGGATGGTTCGGCTGCAACCGCTAGACTCATAGAGAAGCTTTAAGGTCTCTATTGTTCCGACAATGGCAAATGAAGAAGTTTCTATTATACTACTACACAAATAAATCTTATTTGGTCATATATTGTCAAAGAAAAAGGGAACGATAAGAGATATAAAGATAATAAATGCAAGAACCATATTTAATCACATTACCACTTAATAAAACAGTGTTAATTAAAATTTGTGAGAATAAAAAGGTTCAAATCATATCTAAAGACTACACTACTTGCTAATTATACTTTGCATGTTTTCATATAAGTTCAACTACAAAAACAACATCTATGATTTACTCGCTGTCCCGTTGTGTTTCTTGTGAGTAGAAATTAGAAATTTCAACTTTGATATATGATTTATCTATCACTTGGTCCTAGCTTTCGCTTTCGTATAACATATCTTGTCCTCAATACGTTTCAATCAAATATAGACAACGAAGCCCAACATCTATTAATTCACAGAAACTCGAAAATGCCTTCCACAAAACCAATAATCTTGCTCATCGCATACTCATTTTGATTTGTTTCGTTAACCCTCTTCTCTTCTCTCCTGCTTTGATTATTCGATTAGACACGTGAGAGAGCCTACGGGTTCCATGGTCTAGATTTTGACTGGGAGTATCCGAACAGTGCTATAGAGATAAGCAATTTCCAAACGTTACTTCAAGAATTGCTATCGGCTAATTGCACAATCTCCCCGGTAATAGCGCCAAACTTAATATGAATCAAACTAATATCCAATTAGGGTCGAATTCACAGTGAGACCTTAAAGATTCTAATCAAACTACACTAAACTTTCATGATTCTAATTAAGCTAAGTAGATTTTTTTTTTCTTTTTTTTGGGAGGTTTTAAATATCTAAACTGCCTAAAACGAGATTTTTGAAGACTTCGTCCCCACCCTCTCCGAACATATGAACCTGTTTCTTACTAAAGAAATGACAGAGGATGAAATTCAAAAAGCTGTTTTTGAAATCAACAGTTCCAGTGCACCAGGCCCTGATGGTCTTACGGGTTTTTTCTTCAAAAAGTATTGGTCAGTCATCAAAGAGCAAGTGATTAAGGACATCCGGAAAATTTTTCTTACGGGGGAAGTAAATGAAGAGTGGAATGTGACTCATATCACACTGCTGCCGAAAATAAAGAAACCAAAGAGAATGACGGACCTCCGCCCCATCAGCCTCTGCTCGGTTTTGTATAAAATCATCTCCAAACTGCTGGTGAATCGTCTCAAGGTCTTCCTACCACAAATAGTGTCTCCGACACAAACTGCCTTCGTTTCAGAACGATGGATTTCGGACAACATTATTATGGCACATGAAGTAGTCCACGCCCTGAGAACTAGTCCAGCAATCTCAGCAAACTACTTGACAATTAAATCTGATATGGCGAAAGCTTATGACCGAGTTGAGTGGTCTTTTCTCCTAGCGATTCTCAGAGCTATTGGCTTTAACGAGCCATGGATTACTTGGATCCTTGGATGTGTGTCCTCTGTTTCTTATAGGGTAGTGATTAATGGACAACCATATGGTTGTTTTAAACCTCAACGCGGTATACGTCAAGGAGACCCGTTGTCCCCATTTCTGTTTGTTTTATGCACGGAGGCTCTGTCTCATCTCCTCAATAAAGCTGAGCGTCAACATTTGCTATCTGGAATTCAATTCCATGACTCAGGACCAGTCCTTAATCACTTGCTGTTTACGGACGATAGTCTTTTGATTTGTAAAGCCGAGAAAAGTCAAGTGGAGGAAATGATGAAGTGCTTGAAAACCTATGAGCTTCTATCCGGCCAGCAAGTGAATCTAGCTAAGTCGGCTATCACATTCGGCAGCTTGATTCCTAATGAGTTAAAACTATGGATTAAAGAGAGGACAGGTATAACACAAGAAGGAGGCAAAGGTAAATATCTGGGCCTCCCTGAGGCTTTTTGTAGTTCAAAGGTCGCTTTGTTTCAGTACCTAAGAGACAATGTCCACGGGAAGGTTTCTGGTTGGTATGCAAATAAATTGTCCCAAGGTGGCAAGGAGGTCATACTGAAATCTGTAGCAATGTCGCTCCCAGTCTTTGCAATGACATGTTTTCAGCTACCTAAGACGTTATGCAAGGAAATGACTAGCGACATGATGCGATATTGGTGGGGTAATGATGAAGGACAGAAGAAGATTCACTGGGTGGGATGGGAAAAACTCACCTTAGACAAAAAGCTTGGAGGTCTCGGCTTTAAAGATTTATATAGTTTTAACCAATCCCTTCTGGCAAAACAAGCTTGGAGACTCCTTGAGTCATCAGAATCTCTGTTTAGTAGATTCATGAAGAGTATATATTACCCAGACAATGACTTCCTCGCTGCTGCACAAGGGCTCTCTCCATCTTTCGCTTGGAAAAGCATCTTATTCGGTCGAGAATTGTTACATGATGGGTTGCAACGATGCATTGGTAATGGAGAAACAACTCTGGTTTGGGGAGATAGTTGGATTTCGGATGGAGTTATGAGGCGTCCCAACAGTTTGACACATATGGTAGATAATAATTTGCGAGTTGTACACCTCATTGATCCTAACATAAAGGATTGGAACAGGGATATGCTTAAATCTCTGTTTCCTATGGATGATTGTATGCGCATCGCATCACACCGTCCAGATCCCTCTAAAGCAGATTTCTACCTTTGGAAGGATACCCCGAATGGCTTATATTCTGTTCAAACAGGCTACAAGAGGGCTATGCACCACAACAAAGAAGATCTGTTTTTCAAAGCTCAGTTACAACCATCGATGAATCCTTTATATGAGGCTGTTTGGAAGTTACCTACTGCCCCAAAGATTCGCCTGTTCTTATGGAAAATCTTGCAGGGTGCCCTACCGGTAACAGAGAGACTCCGAACCCGTGGCATGCGATCAGGCGATGGTTGTTATATGTGTCCAGAAGAGAATGAATCCATTAATCATATCTTCTTCTCTTCTCCCATAGCGAGACAATCCTGGGCGGTCTCTAATGTTCCTTCTCCTGAATCTGGCTTTGGAGATTCCATCTTCACTAATATATCTTATCTCCTAAACATCACTAAGCTGGCTCATATCCCCGAGGAAATCCGCAATGCAATACCATGGATTTTATGGTTCCTGTGGAAGAATAGAAATCTCCATCTTTTTTAGGGCAAACATTTTACTGCAATGGAAACCGTGGACAAAACTTTTGAGGACGCGGGTCAATGGAAACTGGCTCAGAAAAAACAGAACACTCACGGCTCGGTTCAGGTGGGGTCAACAGAAAGATGGAGACCTCCGGACTCCGACTATCTAAAGTGCAATCTCGGTCTGGTATGGTCAAAATAAAAGCATATAGCTGGCGTAGCGTGGGTTTTAAGAAATGAAACAGGTCAGGTTCTATTGCACAGCAGACGAGTGTATACTCAAGTTTTATCTAAAACTGAGGCTAAGTTCAAATGCTGGGAGTGGGCAGTGGAAAGTATGGCTAGTCTACGGAAACAGCGGGTCACCTTCGCTTTCTCTCACTTGGATACACTTAAAGCAATAAACGAGCCCATGAAATGGCCAGCTTTACATGGTTATCTTCGTCCTCTGTTAGCCATCACGTCTACTCAAGCAGAATGGGATATTGGGTTTGAAACTACTAAATGCAACCAAGTAGCCATTTTGATAGCTAAGAGTGTTGTTGAGGATCTTAGACTTCACTCATATGTTGCGACTGGTGGTCCATTTTGGCTAAGTGGTCTTATTGATTCGGAAAGGCGTGGCATACGCAGCTGAAGACCCGTTTCTGGGTGTTAGGCTTGCTCCATACAATCTAGTTCGGTTCGGTGTAGGGTTGAATCCTTATTATTTTAGTTTGGTGTTTGTCACCACTCTTTAGAAGCTTCTCTCTGTTTTTCCTCAGTTTTAATACTCTTATTTAATAAATTAATGAAAGTCACTATTTCATGGGGAAAAAAAAACTGCCTAAAACATTCCAAGCAATACCAAGTACAAAACGAAAACAATAAGAAAGAAGGAAGCAATCAAGAAACTAAGCAAGAAATGTAACAAATAAATTAAATCTATCCAAAGGATAGATTTATCTTTTTCACATGACTGGGAGTATCCTGCATATGGTGAAAATCCAATGGACTGATAGCGAGGGAGTGCCGGTGGGAGAGAAGAACTGAAGCTGTCCAGTGAAACTATTCGCCAAAGAAACAAGAACTGATGAATCACCGAATCTTGGTATTGATAGTATTCATAAGTCTGATCCCCCTCTTCCCCTAATTTGAGCATATTGTCTCCGTAATTGCATTGCATGTTGACTAAGATGCAATATCTTGAAATATATACCTCTTCCTTCAAATCAAAGGAAATTGCACCAATTTCGGTCCCTCTCGCGTTGCGTTAGCTTTTCAGTTCTCAGGATTGTGTTCATTAAGGACCACCCAGCTTCCGTTTGTTATGGGCGTGAATCTCTGTGATGGGTCCCCTTGTCAAGCGCGGTTACTCTCCAAAAAGGCAAGTCCCAACGATTATATGTTGGAGAATTATTATTATTTTTTAAGGTCTTGTTCCTATGATCCTTAAGGAACTGAAGCATCTGATCAAGTATCTTGAGAGGAACAAGAAAGACATTCGAAGTCTACATTATTTATTGTAGAGAGTAGAATCCATCATGTTTTTTGTTTTTACAAGGAAACCAAGAACCTTCCTCCTCCCTGGAAGTAATAAGTAGTTCAACATTGAAAGAGTAACTTCTTCTTTGCAAAAAAAGTTTGGCTGTGAGTTTTCTTACTGCAGTCTCTTCTCTGGCTTAAAAGCTTAAAATTTCAGGTGACTGCCTTCAAGAACTATCTCTTCATTGGTTGCCGATAGTTTCTGGTTTTGAATTTTGGCCTTGAATAAAAAGAAACAAAATTTTTGCAGGTGTAGGACCTGGTTGAACATGACTTTTTATCTGTTTTGATTAGATCAACTAACTCATGTGATTTTAATAGAACTAACTGTTAAGGATATGATTATCAATCATATCATCTTGATTATCAATCATGCCATCATCAATCATCGCTAATCACATCATCGTCAATCACTCTTACATTATCGTGATTCACTCTTCAAATATTCTTAGTTAATGTGTACATATTCTCTTTCCATTTATCTACTTGTAGCTTGCTGTATAAATACTCTGTACATGCTATCTAAACGATATATACAAAAACATATAATCTTCATATGGTATCAGAGCAAACTGAGACCTAATATAAAATTTTCCAATTTTCTTCTTCTTCTCTCTTTTCTCGTCATGCCTAACGTTGACTCTCCCACCAATTCTGCTGAAACCATTGTTGTTTCTGAGAATTCCTCTATCCTTCATGTCAACATGACTAATGTCACTAAGCTAAATGCTTTCAATTTCCTCATGTGGCGTATTCAAGTCCATGCCTTGTTCGATGGCTATGGTCTTGCCGGTTACCTCGATGGAACTATCGCTGCACCTGTCTCCACTATCACTGTCAATGGCGCGGTCACCACAAATCCCGCTTATACAGTCTGGCATCGTCAAAACAAACTTCTCTACAGTGCCCTGCTTGGTGCAATCTCGAGCACCATTCAACCTGTCTTGTCTACAACTACAACCGCAGCCGAGATCTGGACCACTCTCNACCGAGATCTAGACCACTCTCTCAGCCACTTATGCAAAACCCAGCCGCGCACACATCAACCAACTGAAGTAGCAACTAAAAGACTGGACGAAGGGATCCAAAACCATTGATGCCTATTTTCAAGGCTTCACCACCCGTTTTGATGAACTGGCGCTGCTTGGTAATCCCATCAAGCTCGACGATCAAGTTGACAGTATCTTGGCTGGCTTACCTGAGGACTACAAAACTATTGTCGACCAGATTGAAGGTCGTGATACAACCCCATCTCTCATGGAGCTCCATGAAAAACTTCTCAACAAAGAGAACAAAATTCTTGCTGTTGCTGCTGCCCATGCTTCGTCTCTCCCCATCACAGCCAATTCGGTTCATCACAAAGGCTCCAACAACACCAACAATCGCAACTCCAACAAGTTCAACAATCGCAGCAATCAAAACTCACAAGGAAATCAAACTTGGCAGCCGCAACAACAACAATTCTCTCCTAAACAGTCCACATACACACCACGGCCTTATCAAGGCAAGTGTCAGATATGCGGGGTTCACGGTCATAGCGCTAAACATTGCAATCAGCTCCTGCAATACACTCAACAGATGTAGGCCCAACCATCTTTCACTCCACCCTCATGGAATCCGCCTCGAGCACACTTTACATCTGCTAATGCGTCCAACACTAACCCTTGGTTGTTAGACTCTGCTGCTACTCATCATATCTCCTCCGACTTGGCTAATCTCGCTTTTCATCAACCCTACAACGGTGGAGACGAAGTAGTTGTTGGAAATGGTAAAGGCCTTCCCATTACACACAAGGGTTTGACACACATTCCCCTTACGACTCAGTCCTTGCCATTAACTGATGTTCTTTACGTACCTGAAATTCAAAAGAACCTA
>OVAP01007333.1:0-10876 GCA_900406295.1 Aurinia saxatilis
GGGTGCCCACATCGGGTGGCACCCGATGCCGAAGACACAGGGAATGTCTCAGTTTGAGCCTCAGAATGCATCTGGCATCGGGTGCTCACATAGGGTGGCACCCGATGCCAGAGACACAGGGAATGNCTAAATCATGCAAATGCAAGAATGCAAGTTTAAGTACTAAATGCAAGTCAAAATGTACAAAGTAGCTAAATGCAAGGTAAACTATCAACAAATGAGTCAAAACTAGATCAAAATAAATATAAAATAACTATGAAATCAGTCCTAAAATGCAACATATCAACTGTTTAAACAGACTGAAAAGCAACGACATGAATAATATATATGCGACAGAAAAGCGACGACATAAATAAGTTTAATATATATATTTTTTGGCTTGATTATATGAATTGTATTAATTAATTTGAATTGTATGAGTAGAAAAACAAAAATATTTTATAGAATCCAAATTATGTTCAAACTTACAAACATAATTTACGTTCAAAATGCAAAGTAAAAAGAAACTAAGGAATAGAGGAGGCCGATGGTGTTACGTTAACTACGGACGGACCATCGGGCCTGGTGGATTGGTTGGGGGGGGAGTCTATGAACGATGCCATACCCAGAAGATTGACCTTGAGAAAAGAGAAGACTTTGGCCATGTACTGCTTCTGTTGAAGGTTCTCTTGTTCTCGCTGAGAGAGCTCCTTGTCTCGTCTTTTGTTCTCGGAATCTTGTTCCTCAATCCGACGGTTCGCTGCCTGAAGCTGCTCTTGCAACTGAGTGATTGTAAAGGTGGAGGAGGAGGTGCACCGATCCTTGCCCTTCCCGAGTGTACGGGACAGCCTGCCGAGCCCATATGGATTTCCCCGATCATTAGTAATTGTGGACTCGAGGAAAATTTGGTTCATCTTGTCCGTAGTAAGTTCCGGAGGTTGAGAAGTGCCATCGGAGGTCAAAGAAGGATCACCGGCACGCTGAGACAGCTTTTCCTGCAAGGTCTTGTCGTAATTATCCGCGATCAGCTTCGCCTTTGCATTGACAAAGAACCCATCTTTCCGTGTATGAGTCTTTAAGAAAACCTCTCTAGCGGTGACAGGTCTCTGATGTTCCTCTTCCTACATGAAACATAAAAACAGAATGAAACCCATATATAGATAACTGAAACCAAAAGAGTAAAACAGAAGACAGAACATAGACTGATACTAAAACAACAAACCAAAAGACAAACAAAAGAAAAAAACACTCAAACAAGTTAACAAAAACAGAAAAGTAAATCGCAAACTGAAACCAAGGAATAAAAATAATAAAGAAAAAACTAAAATGAACTCAATAGATAAAAGACAACGTACCATGTTGCACTCGTGCTAAGCAAAAGATGTCGGGCCACCAACATGATTGTGCACACGTAGGCCATCCCGTTCAGAGTTACGAGAGTCGGATGCATTCTTGCTTCTCTCTAAGGCTTCATCAGAATCAAAATATTCACACATCAACTTCCAAAGATCTGCCCCGATCGATCGAGGTTTTGATTTGTCTAGATAAGTCCTAGCATAGCTCACCAACCCTTTCAATCGTCTGTCACAGATCTCATCGAACCCAGCTCGCACTTGTTCTGTGAGCATTGTATCCCAAGTGTAGTGGTACTACAAGGAAAAGGGAACAAAAGCAAATTAAGGTCTAAAGGCTAAAAGCTCTTACAATAGTACAGTTAATCAAATTAAACAACTAACAAATGCCAAACAAAAACAGAAAAGAAAACGCGAGTACTACCTAAATGAATCAGATTTTTCAAGGAAGCATACATACTGCTAGTTGAGTGAAGTATCTGTCTTGGATTTCGGGTTGTGTGACTTGTCAAGTGTAATACAGACCATCAAACTTGGCCTTCAAAATCTTGACAACCTTCTCCACTTAAACATTCTCATTCCGATCAAACTTACGAAATAGAGAAGGCAAGCATTATAAACTGCAATCAGCAAAACAAAACAGGAGCTAAACAAACCTATATGTTATTCTAGAAACCCTAAATCATTAAACTTAAATCATTCAACTAAACCGACGAGTACCTAAACTACAGCCCTAAAACAAATTCCTCTTACTCTAGAAACCGTAAACCAGTAAAAGGAAAAACCAAAAATTGAGAAGAAGCTTACCATAAACCCTCGCCTAGTATGGGTTAGAGTCTGGGGAACAATTCATCTCACCCTCGCATGTTGAGCAAGTCGTTCAAAGACAACTAAGGTTGGCTTTGAACTGCTTGCTGATTGGCGGAAGTGGACTCGTGGATTTGTTGTTGCTGCTGATGCAGATTGTTGCTCGGGGATTGTTGAGGGGCTTGAAGTGGAGGTTGAAATTGGGGAGGATGAAACTATTGAGGAGGGTGAAATTGGGGAGGTCGAAATGCAGGAGTTTGAAATGGTGGAGTTTCGAACTGTGGGGTTTGAACTGGTGGCAGTTGCGATGGTCCGACAGAATGTGCAGAGGTTGTCGGAATAATATTATGTGGAGGGGGACCTTATACTGCGGTGGGAGAATATTTACGGAAGATGTCGATGGATTAGCCGTGGGTGTGGTTGATGTTGAAGAGATGGTACGAAGATTTCCGATGTGGTCTCGCTTTTGTTTTCCACCACGGCCGGATTGCGATTTTGAGGATTCTGGAGGCATGGGTAATCGGAGATAATGAAGAGATTAGGTAAATCGGAGGAGATCTGTTGGATTAGGGTTTGGAGATAAAGGGAACAAATTAGGGATTAGGGTTTCCAGAGGGAGGGACGGATTGAGAGATGAAGGAGGCGAAGGTTGGGAACAGAATTGGCCGGAGATTAGGTGGTGGAGAAAGAAATCGGGGAGAGACGACAGAGAGGCTGAGGAGGAAAAAAACAAACTAGGGTTGCAAATGACAGAGAGAAAATGTGTTTCTCTCTTTAGTTCTTTAAGAATACCGACTACAACACACATCGTGGCAATCAATGCAACCAAAATGCGACGACATAATCAATAGGCGATAAAACCAAAAATAAAACCAAAATTTTGGGTTGGTTATCCCAAAATTTTGGTTTAGCCTCTGAAATAAAGGTCGTCGGAATTCAGTGGGATAATATGCAATTACAGTCTCAAATGAGTGGCAATTCAGTGGTTAATAACCACTAAATTCAGATTTGCAATGTTTAAGTATGTAGGCAATCATGTATAGTATGAGATGTTATCAAACCAATGTTATTAACCAATAGTATAGTATCAAACCAATGTTATTAACCAATCATGTATAGTATAATTTGCAATTACAGTCTCAAATGAGTGGCAATTCAGTGGTTAATAACCAATAAATTCAGATTTGCAATGTTTAAGTATGTAGGCAATCATGTATAGTATGAGATGTTATAATAACCACTAAATTCAGATTTGCAATGTTTCAGTTGTATCCTAATAAAAATACAAAACATCTTCATATAAGATTGTATGTAAATGAATACATATTTCTTAATTACGCCGATATATCTACTATGAAGATGAGGAAGTTATGAAAAATTATTTTTCATCAGTTTAGGTTCTTAATTTTGTATAGGACTACAACATTTTGTAACTTTTTATCGTATAGTTTTCATATAACTTACGAAATTAAATTTACTGCAGTGGCAGTTCGTTGCATTTACGTGACAAACATATATGGTCGTCGCATTTCCGTGGCAATTTTGGTAATTACTATATATCATTTTCAGTAAGAGTTTTTTGGATAAAAGGTAAAGTTTGATCCGGAACCAAGTTCTGAAAAGGAAACCATCATAATTGATATGATTCATGATATTGTGCATTGCAAAATATAGGAAATTAATTTTATGAGATTTTAGTCGCAAATCAGTTGGATAATTTGCAATTTCAGTTTCAAATGAGTGGCAATTCAATGGTTAATAACCCCTAAATTAATTTTGGCAATGTTTAAGTATGTAAGCAATCATGTATCGTATCAGATGTTGTCAAACCGATGGTACTTGGTAAAACTGTTTTCATCATTAAAAAAATCAATTTCAGCTTTATCCCAATAAAATACAAAACATCTTCGTATAAGATTGAGAAAACGGTCATTTAATTCTTCAAGTATTTTGATTGAGCGAATTTATTTCCGAAGTATTGCCTGCTCACATTAATTCCTGCAGTTGTGTTTAACTAGACTAAAAAGTCAAACTTTATTTTTAATAATAAAATTTAATATTTTAATAATAATAATATTTTAATAAAAATAATAATATTTTTTCAAAAAATCCAAATAAATACGAAAAATAAGAAAAAAAAGCAAAAAAGTAAAAAAAAAATCTTAAAATTTTCTAAAATTTACAAATTATTAGTAATTGAGTTATTATATAAAAAAATTATTTCTTCAATATTAATTTTTAAACGATAAATTTTCAGAAATACTAATTTCTAAGCGATAAATTTTTAAAATATATATTTTCTAATCGTTAAATTTTCAAAACATTAAAGAAAAATAGTTTTGATTAATTGACTATTTTGAATTATTTATCCAAATTATTTTGGATTATTCTTTAAAATTTTGTTAGGGTATAGGGTTTTAGAGCTTAGTGTTTACTAAAATTATAGGGGTTATGATTGGCTTAGGGTTTGTACGTCTTTAGATTTTAGAGTTTAAGGTTTGTTAGGGGTGAAACTCCTTTCTCATATTTACGATTTTAGGGATGAATAACCCTAAGACCTTATAAATAATTTACACTTAAAATTTAATATTCTTCAAAATTATTTTTTAGAAATTAAATATTGAAGCTATATTTTTTTTTATCGTAAGTCAAATATTATTAATTCATAAATTTTAGAAAAATTTAATATTTTTTAACACTTTTCTTATTTTTCGAATTTATTTGGAAAACAATATTGTTATTTTTATTAAAATATCATTATTTTGTTTTAAATATAAATATTTTATTATTAAAAATAAATATTGATTTTTTGAGTCTTTAATTTAAACAGTTAAACACAACTCGATAAATTAATGTGAGCAGACAATATTTGTGAAATAAATTCGATCAATCAAAATACATGAGGAATTTGACTGTTTTCCCGTATAAGATTGTATGTAAATGAATACATATATTTTAATTACGCCGATATATCTAATACGAAGATGAGGAAGTTATAAAAATGATTTTTCATCAATTTAGGTTCTTAATTATGTATAGGACTACGGTGGCAAATTGGTGAGAGTTATTTGGCAGGTCGTCGCATTTCCATGGCAAAAATATCTGGTCGTCGCATTTCCGTGGTAATTTTGGTAATTACTATAAACCATTTTCATTAAATTTTATTTGGCTAGATGGTAAAGTTTGATTCGGAACCAAGTTCTGAAAAGAAAACCATCATAATTGATATGATTCATAACCCCTAAATTAAAATTTAAACGTATGTTTTAATAAAGTTAATTTCAAAATTACAAAGTTTTTATAAAAATGGTTGCAAAACCGTGGCATTATTTTGGTCGTCGCATTTCAGTTGTATTAATAAGATTGTGGTCGCAAAGGAGTTGAAATCTAAATAAATTATAATTACTCGAAATGTATAGAAAACGATATTATGGAGATAGATTCTTTATTGTTGATTTCATAAGTGGGACTATATTACATTATTCGTTTTATACTAGTTCATTACTATAATACATTATTCTTCGCATTCTTGCTCTTCTTCTTCGACTTCCTCTTCTTCGTCGTCGTCATCAGAAAATGAGAGATTACATTGAAATTCATTTTCAGGTTCAGCGTCTCTCACTTGTGCATCTAAATAGTCAAGGAGATTTCTGTCATCAGCCAAAACACTAACCACGATATGTTCCACTGGTGTGACATTATTGTAATTCTCTTGTTGTAGGAGAATTAACTCTTTTCTTTTTCCTTTGTATTGGCCCTCAATATTTTTCTTAGGATTTACTTTTACAATATTTATACACGAGCCTCTTGATGCCCTCGTTGATGGGTACGGAATGTAACAAACTTAATCTGCCTGGGAAGTTAGTACAATAATTCATTTATTATATATAGTTTAATATGTCAATGTAAATATGAAATATGAAATTACAAAATTAAATAATTGAAAACAACATGTACCAAGTATAAAAGACTCATATTTGTGATATCATCCAGTGGAGAGTACGTCTACAATTCCCCGCTCTCGAATCTGTGTTCCTTTTTCAATTGTGGGATCATACCATTCACATTTAAAAAGGGTGATCCCCAAGCCCAGAAGTCCCTTGTATCTAAGTTGTATAATATCTAGTACATGCCTATAGAATTCATCTTCATCACACGCATCAGAGTAATTTTGGCCTCGAACGCATACGCCATAGCTCATTGTTTGTTTGTTTTGTCATGACTCGCGCGTATGAAATAAATAACCTCTTGTGAAATACATAGGCCGTGATTTCCCACTGGTTCTAGGGCCTTGCACTAACTCATCCACCCAAGTGGGAAATTGCTCTTGGTTGTTGGTCCTGTTTTTTAAATACTTGTTCGCCTACAATTTATTATATATATAGTTATTCGATAAATAATATATATTAAAAAAGTTACTATGTATATATTGTACTAGAAATAGAAAAACTTACGTATAGTCTAACCCAAGATGAAAATTGTCTTGCTTCACCAACACCTCCTCATCTGATAGGTGAGGATTATAATATCGAATTTCTTGTTCGTGTAAACTGCGCATAAAAAGAAACACATGATATTGTCTCATACGTCCTATAAATTAACGATTGAACTGATACAATCAATAAAACACACCTCTCTAATGGACGAAAATATTCACAGTTACGCAACACATACGCATGCGCACATTGGTAATCCTTATCTGAAAACTAAAAGTTCTTTGCTTTTCCACTGGGCCGACCCACATGAGTAAATATGTCTGCTTCTTGAACATGATATATAGGGACTTCACCTTCATCAAATCCACTGGCTCTGGTAGTGATAATTACATATTGTTATAAGTATATATATACTGATATACTATAATATATTCACACAATATGACCCAAACATGTACCTTGCTTTAGTCTTGATATTTGTAACAAAATAATGCTCTAGAAAATATGATATCTCATCATTCAATTAAGATTGAACAATCGACCCGTCTGGATATCTTCTATTTTTAGGCTTTCCTTTCAAGTGCTAAAATAGCCTTTCTTTGGAATACATCCACCTATATTGCACCGAGCCTCCTAGTAGAGCTTCATACGAGAGATGCACCACTACGTGCTCCATCACATAAAAAAAAGACGGTGGGTAAATCGTTTCCAAATTGCACAGAATGATGACAATGTTCTCCTTTAGAGTTTCAACTCGATTTTGTTGTAGTGCTCTTGAGCATAATTCACGAAAAATCCTCCGATCGCTGTCATATTTCATAAGACCTCAAGTTATGTATGTATACTTAAATATATATAAGGGATTTGGTAATTGACATTATGTTATTCTATTTAAATATATATATTGTCACCTGATAATGCTTGCTCAATCGTTGGCGGCAGTAGTTCATATAATATAAATGGGAGTAGGCACTCAATAAAGGCATAACAATCATGACTCTTCATGCCCGAGAACTTTCCTTGTTCAATGTCAGCACATGATGCTAAGTCTGATGCATATCCATCCGGAAATTTAACATCATTTTTAACAGATTGTAAGAGGCTTTGGTTTGCTTGTGGAGTCAACCTAAAGATCCGTGTCATAAGCACATGCCAAAGCGAATGATTCTTCGACATACCAAATGGATTGAAACCATATGTACAGAGTCCAAGATAGACATTTTGCTTTTCCATTGCAAATTCTGGATGGATTTTATTAAAATTCTTCCACTAAGCTGCATTAGATGGATGACACATCTCACCCTCCGGAGACTCGTGCTCAGCATGCCATCTCATTACCGATGTAGTCTTGTGGCTTGGATACAATGTCTTCAATCTAGCACCAATAAGTAGATACCACATACGACTGTAAGGTATGTCAGTTCGTCCCTCGCTAGGCTTGTATCTTGCATGGCCGCAAAATCTACATGAATCCCATTTACCATCTTCTTTCGAAAAGATAATACAATTTGCAATGCACACATCAATTGCAATAAGTGGGAGACCTCTATGTCGCATCAATTTCTCTAACTCGTAATGTGAACTTGTCGCTATATTCCCTTCCGGCAATATCTCCTTAATAAGCTTTGTCCACTGATCCATGCAATTTTCAGACATTTCATATCCCGCCTTTATGTTCATTATTCGGGAAGCTACATGCAACTTAGTGTGACCTTCACGACAACCATCATATAGAGGATCTTGTGCTGCTTCTAACATACCATAAAAATTTGTTGCCTCGGCATTGGGTGTTGAGCCGCATTGAGGAACTACTTCATCCTGGTATATATATAACCAGAATTCATGGTTTTACAAAACGCATCGTTCACTATGTCTACAAATCTACCTCCTTCTCTACCCACTTCACCACTTCCATTACCCTGGTTTATATTACTACACTTGATCCTACTCCAATATTTATTTCTTCTCCATAATTATACCAAAAATAATAACCGGGCATAAATTCTTTATTGAACAGGTGATTGGAGATTTTACGGTCCGACCAAACTCTATCGTTGTTACAACTAACACAGGGACAGTAAAACTTACCATTATTTTCCCGTGCAAATGATTGGTTACAAGAAAACTCCATGAATCGTTCAACCCGGAGTCTGTAATCTTCTGAGATAGTGTTTGTATATGGATCAATTCGGTTGTACATCCACGCTCCAGCTATATTAAACCATTGTAATACACCATTTTTCTCTCCTTTATAACCAATTTTTGTTTTTTTACACTCCAAATCCGATTGTTTTCACAAGTTCTTTGTGAATTATGTGATTCTCTTCTGTCAATGCTCGATGAGTATATATAGCCAAATTTTCCAACTGTTTTCCAACCAAAATCCAACTCATTTGCGACTACAACAGCAATCGCAAATATTTTGGTACACCTACCCCCCCTCCCACATCAAAAAACGTTTTCGAATCTTTCGCCTACCATAAAGTGTCACTGTTTTTCCAACTGATATGTGACTACACTCGCAATGGTAATGTAGTTGCATTTTTTTGTGAATGCTAATGTTGTTATTCCTACGTTTTTGCGACCACGTTTCTTCGTTGCAAAAGCGTCGCTTTTCAATTGCACATTTGTGACTAATATTCGACTGGCAAAATAAACCCTACAAAGCCAACTGAAATGCGACTGTATTCATGCCGTGACAAAAGCGTAGCAAATTAGTCGGTTTTTAGTCTCTTTATTTTGCGACGACATTGGTGGTCACATTTTTCAGTGGCAATATCCCTATTTTCTTGTAGTGAAACATACCTTTCACAAGAGATACTCGATGTTTCATGAAGGTTGATGTTAAACTTTGTGTTCATTGTAATCACAAACTGGAGAGCAGTAGCCAATGTGTCAAATTTAGTTTCAAGTGTTCTCATATGAGACCTCATCTCAATCATCTCATCATAATTTGTTGCTTTCCATTCCAAGCTCTTAGTATATTTGGACGGTGTTGGTCCACGACCTAAGCAACAATCTCTTCCAGAATGTTCAGGACCAAACACTTATTCAAAACCATCCCTTGGACCAGATTCACTACTTCTTGATGCTTCATTATGAATATCATTGTTCATTACTCGTGTAAGCTTACCCAACAAAAATTGATCAGTTGCTATGTTAAACGACCAACAAAGAGAATATTCCAAAGTAATTTTAGCCTTCGACCCTATATTTCAAGAAACAGAGAACTAAACACACATTGCTTCATTGCAAATAAAACTTTGTAAGAGTATACAGCCCTTTGTTGGTTCTTTAAGATCTGACTCATCATTCCTCGTAGCTCGGTAATTTGCTGGTTGGTAGTGATCTATCAAATTCAGTAATATTATTGGAACCATTTTCAGCAAGGTTCTCAGTGAGAGCTTGGTCATCTTTGATTGTTTTAGTGGTGAAGTCTGCATTGTTAGGTGTATCAAAAAACAATTGGTATTTCGAATATATGCCTCTGTAAAAAGTGCACAAAGGTTAACTTCATCAAAACTAATGATGTGGAAAATCTCTTAGATAAGATTTAAATCTTTCCCAAGCATCATAAAAACTTTCAGCATGCATTTGTTTAAAAGTCTGTATCTTGTTTCTTAACTGGTTAGAGCAAAATAGCTTGTTAGCTAGAGATAATGGAAAAAGCTTACATCTGAAGTAGTCGGAAGAAAGTCCAGTTTGACTCCTAATGGTGAAAAATTCTTCAAAGAAATCTATATGGTCCACATGATGCTCGTGAGCGTTTGCATAGAACAGATTTTGCTTTACCAATGCAATGATTTGATTTTTGATCTCGTAATCATTTCTAGAAGTTGCAAAGGTTTTATCATCGTTCGATCAAATTGATGTTGATCGATCAAATGGTAATCCACTACAAGAAAACAGGCGATTTGCGAGGGCGAGATTCGACGCAAAGTCGTCGCAAATCCGGGATTGCGACGACTTTGCGTCGAAAGTCTTTCCGTCGCAGATCGCTCGTCGCAAACAAGAAAACGTCGCAAATGCGACGTAAAATTGCGACGTCGTTGCGTCGATGACATTATGCGTCGAATTTGCGATTGCTAGACTTTTGCGACGGCTTGCGAGGTATTTGCGATGAACAAATTTGCGACGGTTTTGCGACTAACAAATTTGCGACTATTTTGCGACGAATTTTTCGCGGCGAATTTGCGACGTATTCCATTGCGACAAATTTGCAACGACTTGGTTTGCGACGGTTTTGCGACACCCGTCTTTGCGACGAATTTGCGACGAATACGTAAAATATTAGAAAATATT
>OVAP01007337.1:0-10869 GCA_900406295.1 Aurinia saxatilis
TCTGAGTAGAATAAAAGAAGAAGCTTCTTCCTTATCTCTCGTTTCCCTCTCCTCTCTCTCTCTTGATATTGTTCTTATTTTCTCTTATGTTTTTCTGTCTTTGGGTTATTGAGATGTTAATTCACATACTCACGTGAGGAATTTGGGGTTTGTGGAATGTTTTTGAGAAGCCATTGAGAAGCTCACTTGACTCGGGAAAGAGACGAGTTACAGATAGACTTTTTCCAAATTTCCAGATTTTTAAAGTATCTGTTCTCATTGTCCTTATTTTTCTAGCAAACTATTTATGAAAAAAGTGGGGTTGACTAGCTATATCCCTTTCAAAACTATCATATATCTGGCTATATCCACCCGAAGTTTAAATGTCTTTCTAAAACTCCACAATTTAAAAGTTGTACATCTAATTCCACACAAAATCAAAGTTCTCAATCTAGAACCACATTAGTCTTAAATATTATGGTTGTTGTTTTAATTAAACCAAAAATCGGTTCCAACCTAATTAAACCGAACTATTAACACTAATTTGATCCGTATTTCCGACCAAGAAACTAGAAAATTTAAATTAATGTATTATACAAAAATGAGTAAGATATTGTTTGTCGATCGTCAGAATCAAACACTGGTGATCTCTTAAATTTATGGCGAAAATTCTCCTCCTTTTGATTTCGTTTGATTCCATGATAAAGCTCACATTTTTGTATGATGTAAAGCCTTTTAGCGTGAGCGATGAAGCTTTGGCCAAGTTCTCGGTTTATTGCTCTAATCTCACTCGAACCAATTTTCGTGGTTGTCGTAATATTACGAATCTAAGGATATAATTGTTTGTTAGAAACTAAACGAACTTGAGGAAGCTCTCTTTATTTTACATTACCTCTAAAAGCTCGGAATCCGAAGCAAAGAGAAATGAAGAATACAAACAAAACTATGAGATGACCATCGTAGAGACTTACTCAGTTCGATTTTGATGCATGAATGCCCCCTAACACCTTCAAATTGCTAATATTCACCCTCAAATGATTTTTCCACACCCATATTAGGATTCGTCGAGATAAAATTTAGGAATCAATTTTTTTAAAAAATATAATATGCATCTCTACCGGGATCTTTTTAGATGAATATTATTCTGTCAGTTGTAATAAGTTTTGGATTAAGAGTTCGGTTTAATTGGTTTGGAACCGATTTTTGGTTTAATTAGAACAATAACCATAATTTTTAAGATTGATGTGCTTATGGATTAAGAACTTTCATTTCGTGTGGATATAGCGAGATATGATAGTTTTGAGGGGGATATAGCTAGTCGACCCAAAAAAATTAGTTTGTATTCTATAAAGGGGTGGCCAATATAGCTGAGATTGGTTTTAGTGGAACATTAATTTTTCGGTCAAAAACATTAAATTGGAGCTTGTTTTCGGGGGAAGTCAACTTAATTCTGCCGACTTCAAAGAGTTTTCCTTATTCTCGTTGATTTGTCTTACTTATCTCCAAAGAAAGCTTTCTAGTTTGGAGCGTAGTTGCAAACTCTGGTTTTTCTTTGGTTATAGGGATATTCGAGCATCGTTTCAGAGAGACCTAGGGTTTGTGCAAAACAGATCGTTTTTCTCTGGTTTGTTTAAGTATGGTTGCGTCTACACTACAGTACGATAGAGCTTTTTTTTTATGAAGCTTTGCTATCGATGAAAATTACTGATGATGAACCGCTGATCATCCCGGATACATCATTTTCCTCCCGGGGAAGCTAACAAGATGAGTATCGTGGGGAAGCTGTTAAACCCGGAGGTTCAGAAGGTGTCCAATGATAGTAATTCCATTGACATGGCTGTTGGTGGAACACCAATACAGGAAAGTGCGCTTCGGATTCAACAGCTCAATGAGGAAGTTGAGACTGAACTTGCTAGCCGTAAGAAGTTGCTTTTGAAACCCACAGAGGTGGAGGAGAATATAGAAGTAGGCAAACAACTTTAGGTTGAGCCTTATATGAATGATACAGTGGCAGTTCAGACTGAAGTTGAAAATGGGGCTGCACTATTGGAGAAGGCTGCCTATACCAGTAAGGGATGGTCAGACGGGAGTAAGGGACACGATAGAAGCATCAAATACTGATGCAGGGTCTGGAATGAAGAGAATAGCCGATGAGTCGGATGCGAAGCTGGCAAAAATAGCTAAAACTGTGGTGGGTTCGATGGTTGTCCAGAAACGATCCAGTCCGTCCATATGACGACGCTCAGTTGGAACTGTCAGGGTTGGGGAAAAAAATTGACAGTTCGACGCCTAGAGGGAATGGTTCGTAAATATTTCCCGGACTTAGTGTTCCTCCCAGAGACTAAAAACTCTAGTTTTTTACGTGTTTAATCTTCAACGTTCCTTGGTTTATACGCATGCACATCTTGTTGATCCTCTGGGATTGTGTGGAGGTGTGGCGTTATTTTGGAAATCATGTTGTGGACATTTTATCATCTAATTCTCGGTGGATTGATGTGAAGGTGATAGTGGGAAGTTTATTTTATTTTGCTACTTTTGTATATGGAGATCCTGTGAGGCATCGTCGCAGAGATATTTGGTTGAACATTGCTCAGTTTGGAGCTATGCGTGACGAGGCTTGGTTTTTAGTAGAGATTTCAATGAGTTACTGAATAATTCTGAGAAATTAGGAGGACCTTTGCGTGAGGAATTTACTTTTTTCCCTCTCATAGGATTTGTTCGAGATTGTAGAATTAGAGAGCTCCCTTGTACGGGTAATAATTTTTTTCGGTCTGATTATCGAGGACATGAATGGACACAATGTCAGTTGGATAGAACATTTGGCAATGCTGCTTGGTTTAGATTATTCCCATGAGCAACTACAAAGTTTTTTTTATCGCAAATAATCTGATCATAGGCCCCTGTTAACTAGGTTGGTGGCAGACCATACGAGTTTTCGAGGCAGATTTTTTTTTTTTAGCCGCTGGACTTGAAAATAAGGTATGTCTGAGGCTATTCCAAGAGGCTGACATCGTGGATCATCTACTCGAATACTCTCTGTTTCTGACAGAATTACAGATTGCCGCAAAGAACTTTCTAAATGGAAGAAGTCTACGACAACGAATTCACAATCACAATTGCAAAACCTAAGCCAACAGTTGGAGATGGAGTCATCGAAGCTAGTCCCTAATTGGGGGCTCATGGAAGCGCTTAAACGCTCTCTCCTTCAGGCTGAAAATGACGAGGAGACACATTGGGGACTTCGTAGTAAACAAGCTTGGCTAAGAGATGGTGATAGAAATACAAAATTCTTCCATGGCAAGGTTAAAGGATGCAGACTCAGAAATCATATCCCGGTTCTTAAAGATTATCTTGGCCGAGATCAGGTTAAGGAAGGTGCGAAGGGGGGAAGGGGCGGTGCAATACTTTCGGGATATGTTTCAAACAGCGAATCCTAGTGATGCGACGGAACTTTTAGACGGGTTCTAACCAAGAGTTGATGCTCATATGAATTGTGAATTGCTGAAGCCGGTTACTGATTCCGAGTTCGTAAAGCAATGAAAAGTGTGAAGTCAGATAGCTCACCTGGAGCTGATGGGATGACAACAAAGTTTTTTCAAGAATATTGGAAGATTATTAAGGGTCAAGTTTCTATTGAAATTAAACAGTTTTTTGAAACTAGGATTTTTTTTCACACAAATATGCTCCCTACCTAAGGTTCCTAATGCTTTGGAGATGAAGAATTTGCGTCCAATCAGTTTATGTTATGTTACATATAAATTGGTCTCGACAATTATCTGCACTCGGCTTAAACGCATACTTATATTGCTAGTCTCGCAGACTCAAGAGGCATTTGTTGCACGCATGCTAATTTTGGATAATTTGTTGATTGCACACGAGATGATTCATGGGTTAAGAACAAATCCGGACTGTAAAGATGACTTCATTGCTATAAAAACCGATATGTCAAAGACGTATGATCGGGTAGAGTGGAATTTCCTGGAGACTCTTCTTTCTTGGCTAGGTTTCACGGATAAATGGGTGGCTTGGGTCATATTTTGTGTACGATCGCGTACATATACGATTTTGCTAAATGGTCAGGCGCATGGGCATATTAAACATGGACGCGGATTACGGCAAGGTGATCCCTTATCTCCTTTTTTATTCATTCTCCGTGCTGAAGTATTTGTTCAATTTATGAACAAAGCGGAACAAGAGGGAAAAATTTCAGAAATGAAGCTTGCAGTACGTTTTCCATCAGGCCAACATTTAATGTTTACGGATGATAGCTTGTTTCTTTGTCGAGCAAACTTAAAGGAATGCACGAAGTTTTTGCGCTGTTTGGATATCTATGGAAGAGCTTCTGGTCAACAAATAAATTTTCAAAAATCAGTTGTGTCTTTTGGTATGGGTATTGATCCCATTATGAAGTGTCTCTTAGCTTCTCGTCTTGGTATTGAACAGGAAGGTGGTATTGGGTTTTACCTTGGGTTACCAGAGAGTTTTAGTGGTTCTAATCGACAACTCTTGGCTTTCATAATTGAGAGACTAACTAAGAGATTATCAGGATGGTATGCAAAGACTCTTTCTTTGGGAGGGAAAGAAATTCTTCTCAAATCTATAGCTATGGCACTACCTGTTTATGTGATGTCGTGCTTCAAACTTACCAAAACTCAATGTAAAAAAATAACAAGTGTCACTACTGATTTTTGGTGGAATGCTTGTGAGCAAAAGAGGAAATTTCATTGGGTCTCATGGAAGAATCTTTGCAAGGCTAAAGCTGATGGTGGTTTGGGCATTCATGATCTTGGTAATTTTAATTAAGCATTATTGGCAAAGTAAGCATGGCGGGTGCTAAATGAGCCCGACTCCTTAGGCACAAATATATCGAGGTCAGTACTTTGCAAATTCTGACTTTCTTCATTGTGGTAAAGGATATCACCCTTCTTACGCATGGCACATCATTCTTCACTGGCAAGAGCTACTTCGGAAAGGTCTCGTGAAAATAATCGGTAATGGACTGGATACTAAGGTTTGGTCAAACACTTGGATTATGGATAAATCCTCTCGTAGACCATATAATAAACAGTCCATGATAAACTTAAACTTGAATGTGGCGAATTCGTTGTTACTAAATCATCAATGGAATGAAGAGAAAGTAGAGGAGCTTTTTCTACCTCTGGATATCATCAAAATAAAGCGCATGATACCATGTGCTTTCTCAGATTATCATACTCGGGCTCACGCAAAGAATGGTGCGTATTCAGTCAAGAGCGGAAATTGTTTAGCTAATACTATTGCTGAGGTACCAACGGTTTACACAGATGAAGAAAAGGAGATAATCGCTTAAACAAAGAATTTGGTTGGTTCTCATTGAACCAAAAATTCGTATGTTCATATGGAGAAGCCTTTCTCGCGCTTTAGCTGTCTCAACAAATCTGGTATCTAGGGGTGTACATGTTCCAACACAGTGTCGACTCTGTTCTACAGCCCCTAAAACAATCTTCCATGTTATGTTTGAATGCCCGGTAGCTACGCAATTCTGGTCTATAGCGAAATTATCCTCCTTGGTATTTTGCTTTCTATTTCTGAAAACATGAAACGGTTTTTGGATTCAATGGAGGATGCATCAATTGAAGTGGAGGTACGTCGGAAAATTCCTTGGATACTTTGGACGATCTGGAAGTCTTGGAATCAGGTCTTATTTGCCCAATGTCAAAGAGACATCTTTGCTTTGGTTTGTGAAACTCTTTCGGATGTGAAGTTATGGTTTGAAGTGCGTGCTGAACCAGAATCATCTTACCAACGCTTCTCGGTTACATCGGTTGAGCATTGTTGCTCGCGACCAACATTGGGAATTCTCAAGTGTAATGTGCATGCGAAGTAGTGTACGGAGGCTTGGCATTTTGGGGGAGCATGGATTGTTAGGGATCATACAGGAATGGTACTTTCACATTCTAGAGATGCTTTTACTGGTTATGTTAATATAATCACGATGGAGCTTCGTTGTATTGGTTAGACTCTTCAAAGCTTAAAAGATCTTCATGATTCAGTCATTACGATTTCCTCTGATTGTCATGCTGTTGTAGAGGCCATATTAAAACCGTTGAACTGGCCGAAATATAAGTATTTGCTTCATAGTATACATCATTTGGTGCAGAGTTTCGACAATGTGAATTTTGAGGTAGCTCATCCTACCGCTAACTTGATGGCTCGTAAATTGCAACAAGTGTTCTTAGAGATGGTCGGTTCCAGTCATATCTTGCTATGGGGGGGGTCCATCGTGGTTACAAGACATGTTACTTCAGGAAGCTTTAAGATCAGTTAACATCTAGAGGACTTTATTGTTAAGTCTTCGATGTGTAGTTCTAGCCTCTGTTTTTGGGATTTCTCATGTTGATGTTCTGTTTGTCTTTAAACTCGTTGTTCTCATTATTATCTAATAATATCCAGATGATTAAAAAAACATTAAATTTTGGTGGTTAATAAAAAACAATAAATTGTATTAAGTTGTCTGTTTTTATTTTTATAATATCTTTTATATACATAAAAGTTAGCTTCTCTTTTTTTGTGATGACACATCAACACACGTGTACTCCACATCATTTCAATATTTAATTTTAATAAAATAATTTAATTCAACATCTATTGCACATTTGATATCAATATATTCAATTACAAAAGGATTTGAAAAGTCATTCATGGTATCAACTTTAAAAGTATATAATTCATAAAAAACTCAAAACTCTAAATTAATTATTTTATTAATATTAAGTAATGGCTCTAAAATGATCTAATCAATATTTAAGCGGCATCAAATAGTAATAATAATAATAAATTAATGACTTAAAAAACTATAAAACTAAAACACTCATAAGATAACACCTTCATGATGTAATACAAATGAGTAACTATTGACTTAATTAAGATTCATATCAATAAATATAACGATTAAAATAAAATTAAAAACTAAACAAAATCATGATGGCAAACCAAAACGTTGATTAAAATTTTTGGCAGAATAACGTGGGGTAGATATCATCATGGAATTTTTACTCTATCAAATTTACGGTCATGCAATACACTGTCAAATAGTAAATCGCATAAATCGTAAAGAATATGTATATAAAATTTTAAAGAACATTACATAAGGTTTTGCAAAATATACTTACAATTACAAAGATATTTGTGATGTCGTTATCCAAAAAAACACACCTTACGCGCAGGTAAATCCACTAGACTAATTATTGACACAAATTTAAATTTTTGTAATACAACAATACAATAATATTATCATTGTTATAAACCATCAATATAAAAGAACTTGGACAAACATTTCACAATTTGTGTTATTAAGGAACTCTAAGTTTAATTTGAAATAATATGTACATTTATAAACACTTGATTGTTTTATCTTGCACAAATTATAACTATTGAATTGGTGAAGATTCATATCAATATATTTAAATACTAAGATAAAAAATTGATTGAAAGAAACAAATATAATAAAATCAGTCTATTTGATATGTTTTCATTTATATATCAACATTGTTACTACTCTTTTGTTAATGAAACAGAGTGGAAAAAAAAATTCTAAAAAAATGCAAGGAAAAATATAACAGAATTAAATGGAAATCTTACCGAAATGACGTGTGACAGATATAATGATAAAAACTTCTATTTCAAATTCACGGTCATAGAATATACTGTCAAATAGTAAAATAACATGAGAAAAATTGTTACAAAACTATAGTACAATTACCAAAATATTTTTGGATGTTGTTATCTCAAAAATAAAACAAATGAAGAAAAAATAAAATTAATCCATTCCCCCAGTAGTTAAACATTAAAGTTTGGTCAATACAATTTTTGTACACTGCTCTATGTACAAAAAAACAAGACTCATATTGGGCTGAGTGTCATTGTCAAACCCATTCCTCTGGAAGGGCAAAGCAACGTTTGTTTCAACTTTCAACCAAAGGTAAGAACAGCGAACCTCAATAGCTCTGAAATTGAAATGTTGATAGTTTGTTAGCGAGGAGGTGTGTTGTTTGTGGATTCAGTGTACATTTTAGATTTCGAATTTATCTTTGGGTGTTTTGGTTTTCCCTGAATTGATGGGAAACTGGCTACGTCTGCGCAGGACTGTGCTTTCTTTGTTTGGATGGAGCCATTGTTCTCGTGACAAGCTTTCTTCTTGCAGTAAATACTCTCTTTTCTCAGAGATTCTTGAGTTTTGGATCAGAGAAAGCGCTTATCTCCATGTTTACATCAATCACTTCATTGAATAAGAGTGGATATACAACCTTGAGAGATATACTTCATTCTTTTTTGCAGGTTTGTAGGACTCATCGGCTAATATATGTGTAATCCGGACTCACCAATGCGCTGATCTTAAAACATGATATTTCGCAAATGGTTCCACCAGCATTACAATTTCATCATCTCAATGCTGGAAAGAGTTCATGGTTTTAAGCAGAAAGTGAGAGACAGAGTTTCAGCAAAAGGTGCAATCAACATCAGAAGATTCCATCACAAAAGCATACAGTGTCATCATCTTTAGCGAGAAAGAGTTCATACTTTTGAGCAGAAAGATGGAGAAATACAAAGCAGGATAAATAAGACACCGGAAAATGCAAAAATTTATCACTTGCCTATGATGAGTTTGGCCCTGGCATCTCCTTTGTTGATCTGGAACTGATCTGTTAGTCCAAAGTGAGCCATTAAAAGCCACACGAAGTTTATGAGCTCTGCGCCTCTGCTGAGTTGCTCCACGTGAGATGTAGGGTCGCAATGACAGGCTGCATAACAGAGCAGTTCCACCCAGACTTTGCTCAGTATCTCCCATTTGTTTTTCTTATGCTTCTTCTCCAGCTGCCTAAGGTCTTTGGCCAACCTACTCGCTTCAAACAACACAGACTTGCTTCGATCTCCCTTAACATCCATTGGGTCAATATCAGTATTGACCTCAAGAATTGTCTTGCTGACTCTCTTCAGGTTTCTTGAGGTCTCGATATGCTTCCTGTGAAAGAACTTGTCAGCTTCAGCCAATGTGTCTCTGAATCTTATCTTCCCAATTCCAGCAACCTCGGACATCAGACCAGGTTGCAAGATCAGGAGGTACATCATGTAGTCTGAGATGATTTTGCTGAACTCACGGTTACTATAATATTCAGTTTCATCAGTACCTTCGGGGATANATAATATTCAGTTTCATCAGTACCTTCGGGGATAGCATCTTCGTGTTGGTAACAGAGCTCGGTTGCGATGTGCCACATTAGGAGACTCTGATCATAATCAACGTTTGTGACATAACGCACCAGCTTTTCGCGGTCTGCATCCTCCGGCAGGTTGTCTCGCAAAGTCCATTCTCCCCGAGCCAAAGATATCCTTTTGGCATTTTCAGGACTGTCTCCAAACTTTGATTTGGCTTTCAGCTCATTGAACATAAACACCCACAGTTGTTTTGTCATGGGCTCTCCGTGTACAAATGTTGTCTTGTGAATTGTATCAAGCATATCCGAGATGTCAAAGAACTCGCTGAAGCGATCCCACCCGAATTTGATGAAATCAGGAATGCGGGATAGGAACCCAAAATAGATAGGGTAAATAGTATAACGAGCCCAACGATGTTTTCTTGATGTGTCATTGACTATGTTGCTGGTATAGTTGTGCACACCATTGATCAACTTGGCAATCAATCGAAAAGGTTTCAGGATGATGAAGTCGAGTAGCTTGAAAGGAAAGGCTATGATTACCCATAAGTAGCGGCGCAAATTACTTCTAGCCTCGTGGATCCTCTTTACCTCTGCTTTTGTGGCGTAAGCTAGAAAATTGAACACGTTAATGCTTCCACACCATCTTCGGAGGAAGAATCGCGTCATGATCACTTCATGCTTTTGTACCACTGAACACTTATCCCCACCTTTCTTACATTCTTCAGTACACTTATGCTCACCTTTCTTGTGGCACTCTTGCATCTTCCAACGCAGATTTCTGTAACTAAGTAATCTGTTGAAAAACTGATCTTTCCATGATAGAGGCTCGTCCGGGGTGTCATTCAAGCTACTAAGTGTGGCACATGTCCAGTCAGAAAACAGAAACAAGAAGATGGATATGAATTCCAAACCTACGCCAACTCCAAACAGCGTGTAAGTAACCACAACATCAGCTCTATGAAATTCGCGGCCTTTGTTGTGTTTCTTATCAAAGAGAATGAAGGCTGCCACAAGGGTTCCAAAAGCAACGAACCGTGAAATGGTTCCAACAATGGTATGAAGCACAGCTATCTTGGTGAACAGAGTATCATAGAGAAAACCAAGCTCGACCTCAATGATTCTCAAAGCTTCCACTGGATCATTCAAATTCTCAAAGATCTCCAGGCTCTCGTCACGCTCGCTGAAGCTGAAGATAAGGTTGACAACAAGGCCCTTGAATGTGTTGAAGAACTTGTATGCATACTGAACAATTTCAAGACTGGTCAACTCTTTTCTATTCGCCTCTGAGGCCAATGCTGGATGCACTAACTTCTTAGGCCTATGTTCCTTGTCAGGCTCATCAATCAAAACGATCTTGGTGGGAAGTCTTGCGTCTTTCTTAGCCTTGTACTCCTCCATGAGCTTCGCGTAGTTTGGTCCTGGATCTGGTGCTTGAATCATAGAATCCCTAAACTTGTCTAAACTTGCACTATACAAAGCCGTTGTCCTCTCCAGATACTTAATAGTCCCAGAAACGAACACTAAGACTATAATCTCCCAAAGGCTATTGGGCAGAGACTGGAGAACCACATAGACACCAGCAATTGCCTGAAAGACAAGCCCAAAGACATGCCTGAGCCAAAGAGCGTTATCTTCGAGCGCAAAAGCTGTGATGGTGTCTGGACCACCGAGATGCAAGAGCAGGAATGGTGCC
>OVAP01007338.1:0-10868 GCA_900406295.1 Aurinia saxatilis
TACCTTTATGGTTAATCACTGGGGTCTGGAGGGTAAAGTGGAGAGCAAGCTAATAGGGGGAGATCGTTTTCAGTTAACGTTCCAGACAGAGGAAGAGCTTGTGGTTGTATTGGATCAAGCTCCCTTCTATTATAGAAAGTGGATGTTTGTGTTACAGAAATGGGAGCCTATAATCTCTGATTCTTTCCCCTATGAGATTCCTTTTTGGGTTCATCTACCAGATTTCCCTCCTCACGGTGCAACGAAACTAAATTTGGAGACAATTGGGAAGGTACTTGGTCGCGTGGGGGAGGTGATTCGACTGAGTGTAAAATGAAGATACATGTCAATGCTCTTAAACCTTTGATCATGTCACATTCTGCTACGTTTCCTACTGGGGAGACAGTGACCATGACGATCAAGTATGATAGATTAGAGAAACATTGCTTTAAATGTTTTGCGCTCACTCATGAGCAGAAAGATTGCAAGCTGAATGCTCTGCATCTTGAGACAGAGGAGTCTATGCTGGTTAAGCAGCATCCAGAAGTGAAGAAGCAACAACCAAAAGTGAAGAAGCAACCTTTATCTCGTCTCCAGCTCGACAATGCGGGAAACAATGGTGAACACACGAGGCCTTACCATTTTCAAGCGAAGAACAACGAGCGTTTTAATGGCAGATTGACCCAGCCGCAACGTCCATATAGACAATATAGGCCGTATGGTGAGTCACGAAGGTCGGAAAATAGAGACTACAATAGTTATCATCACTATGATTACGCGCGTAATCATCGTTCATACGGTACAAACCAGAGGTATGACAACAACCGGGTCTCTTCTTATCGTTCTGATCGGTTTGGTCATCACGGGTCCTCTGCTCGCTATCATGAGCGAACTGCGTTTCCGGCTGAGCCCTTGGCAAAGTCTGAGACCCGTGTGGACTCTCAGCTTTCCAATTCCCCTCGGTCTAGGTTTAAGGTCCCTGCTCCGCGAGTGAACAATACGGAGTTAGCATTGCAACATGAGGAACAAACTGTCAATTCCCCGGCTCTTTCTCCATTAGCTTCTCGTCAACTAGAGGTTGCAGGTAACTCGATCTGGTTCAGATGGGACACCTGTGAGGTCCCGGAAACCGGCTTTGGAAANCGTGTGGACTCTCAGCTTTCCAATTCCCCTCGGTCTAGGTTTAAGGTCCCTGCTCCGCGAGTGAACAATACGGAGTTAGCATTGCAATATGAGGAACAAACTGTCAATTCCCCGGCTCTTTCTCCATTAGCTTCTCGTCAACTAGAGGTTGCAGGTAACTCGATCTGGTTCAGATGGGACACCTGTGAGGTCCCGGAAACCGGCTTTGGAAAGGGTAGGAGATATGGGTGCCGTCGGGTTTAACAATAGGAAGAACAGTTTGCTTTTGACTACCTCCTTGAGTGATGATATGAAGGAACAAACTGATGTATCTTCTGAGGCTACTGTTTTGGACCCTCGTGTTCAAAAAGTGGTCAGGCTTACTGCCCTTAACCGTCTGGGTGCAACTTCTTCGAAAGAAATCAAGAGGCAGGTTCTTAAAAGGCGAGTGGGGCGAAAACCGAGTCCTCGTCGCAAAGTATCTCCAGCTTCTTGGTGGAATGGGGACAATAATTTACAGGCAGCAGATGTGGCTAGCGTGCCAAAAGTGAAGAATAAACGAGCTAGGGCACTAGTTTTCGAGGATGAACCGGTTATAATACCAGCAGTGAAGAAGTTGAAGTCGGGGAAATATGTGATGCCTTCCGCTTCAATTCCTCACGCTGAGGGTTCCTCAAAACAGTCTTCAAAAAGCAAGAAAACTCATCTAAAAACGGTGGCTTCCAGTTTGAAGCCGCTGCCGCTCCAATGAGTATCTTGAGCTGGAACTGTCAAAGGGCTGGAAGCCCTGAAACAGTTCCTCATCTTCGGGAAATGCGCAAAGTCCATTTTCCTGATTTTTTATTTCTTATGGAAACAAAACAAAAATAAATAAATTCATGCTTAGTTTAAAGCAGAGCTTAGGTTACGATGAATTGGTTACTGTTGAGCCAGTTGGCCGGAGTGGCGGCTTGGCGTTGATGTGGAAAAACTCTTTTGTTGTTGACATTATTACTTCAAATAATAGGATCATTGACTTACGAGTCAAGCATGGATCCATTTCTTATTATCTGTCTTGTGTCTATGGGGACCCGGTTGTTGCTCTTCGTTTTGAAGTGTGGAACTCGTTGTCTCAAATTGGTTTACGACGTGACGATGCCTGGTTACTAGTTGGTGATTTTAATGAATTATTAAACGCTGACGAAAAAATTGGAGGACCACATTGGGAGGAACCAAATTTTTGGAATTTTAGAGATATGGTGTCCAATTGTAAAATCCGCGAACTTAGTAGTGTAGGAAATTCTTTTTCCTGGACTGGTTGGAGAGAGGGTTATTACGTTCAATGCAAACTCGACCGTAGTTTTGGGAACGACGCCTGGTTTGATTATTTCCCACGATAAAAAATGACTTATTTAGAATTATGGGGGTCTGATCATAGGCCCATCCTAGTCAAATTTGTCTACGACTCTATGGAACATAGCCGGGGAAAGTTCTGTTTTGACAACCGCTGGCTAAATCAAAATGGTGTTGACGACATTGTTCGTCAAGGCTGGCTTGGACTAAATGAGGAAACATATGTTCCTCTAGTTGAGCGCATTGCTAGGTGTAGACGAGCTTTGTCCGTCTGGAAGAAGGAAACAAACCAGAATTCGGCCGATCGCCTTGTTGCCTTACATGCGGCCTTAGAGAGTGAGGTTAGCAAGGTTTCACCGGATCCTCAATTGCTCATTAGTCTTAAGGCTGTGGTTGCTAGGGCTTATCGGGATGAGGAACGATTTTGGAAACAAAAATCGCGAGATAAATGGCTTAAAGAAGGTGACCGGAATACCCGATATTTTCATAATTGTTAAGGGCCGTCGTGTTCGTAACCGAATACTTATATTATTCGATGAAATGAATCGGGAATGCTATGCTGAAGGCTCAAAAGGACAAGTCGCAGTAGACTATTTTCGGGATTTGTTCACCTCTACTAACCCGACTGATATGGAAGAGCTATTTGCAGGTCTTATTCCTAGGGTAACGCTTGATATTAATGCGGCATTGACTAAACCGGTTAGTCCTGAAGAGATAAAATTAGCAGATTTTGCTATACAAGGGACAAGCGCTCCAGGGGCTGATGGGTTTACTGGTGTTTTCTATAAAAACTTCTGGAGCATCGTTGGTCCGTCGGTGATTCGAGAAATCTCGGATTTTTTCATCACATGCATTTTGCCAGCTGACTGGAATCACACCAATATTTGTTTGTTACCTAAAATTGCTTCCCCTTCTCGAATGAGAGATTTGAGGCCGATAAGCTTATGCTCTGTGCATTACAAGATCATATCAAAAATCTTATGTGATAGGCTAAAAGTTGTTCTCCCAGATGTGTCATCTCTGATACCCAGGGGGCTTTTGTAGCGCGCCGATTGATTACAGACAATATCCTTATAGCTCATGAAGTAACTCATGCCTTGCGTACTAATGATTTCGTTAGTAAGGATTTTATGGCTATTAAAACGGACATGTCTAAAGCCTATGATCGAGTGGAGTGGATTTTTGTCGAAAAACCGCTGAATAAGCTGGCTTTAATGCTTTGTGGATTAAATGGATAATGGCGTGCATCACCTCAGTCTCCTACTCTGTTCTCATGAATGGTCACACTCATGGTTTCATTAAACCAGAGAGAGGGCTTCGTCAGGGGGATCCCCTATCCCCTTTTCTTTTTGTATTGGGAGCGGAGGCCTTAATTAATGTTCTAAACCAAGCGGAACAAGCAGGACATTTATCTGGCATATCTTTGGTAGCGAATGGGCCAGCGGTTCATCATTTGTTGTTTGCTGATGATAGTTTATTACTATGTAGGGCGACACCTGCGAATTGTATTGAAATAATGCGATGCCTGCACCTCTATGGGGCGGCTTCTGGTCAGGTCATTAACCCAAATAAATCTTCGATTATTTTCGGGAAATATCTCTAAGGGTGTGAGACGACCCTTGCAGCAGATTCTGGGAATAGAGCGAGAAGGTGGGCATGGTACTTATCTGGGACTACCTGAGTGTTTTAGTGGCTCTAAACGGAAGTTGCAGCAGTTTATACATGAGAAACTAAAGTCTAGATTGCAGGGTTGGTTTGGCAAGGCTTTATCTCATGGGGGAAAATAAATACTTTTAAAATCAATTGCACTAGCTTTGCCAATTTACGCTATATATGTCTTGTTTTCAGCTGTCGAAAGACATGTGTCAAAAGCTGACTAGTGCAATGACCCAATATTGGTGGAGTATTGGAGATAACCACAAGAAAATCACCTAGGTCGTTTGGAAAAAATTATGCATGGCAAAGGAGAATGGTGGTATGGGCTTCCATGATATTTCTGCGTTCAATCAAGCATTGTTATGTAAACAAGCCTGACATCTCATTGACAACCCCAACTCTCTTCTATCTAGATTGTTAAAAAGTCGTTATTTTCCAGTGGATAATTTTCTTGACTGTGGTATGGGGGTTAGTCCATCCTACGCCTGGAGAAGCTTGTTATTTGGACGTGAGTTGTTACAAAAAGGATTGGTTCGTTCAATCGGTGATGGACATGATACTTTAATTTTCTCGGATTGTTGGCATTTTGACAACGGGCCTCGTTTCCCGTATCCAAGACAACACACCTTCGATATTAATCTTCGTGTAGCTGATCTTTTGATCCCTGGTTCTGATACTTGGGATGAAGATTTACTAAGGGAGTTGTTCTATGATGTAGACTGCAATCGGATCCGAAAAATCAAACCATCTCGTTTTCTGCAAGACGGTTATTATTGGGGTTTTACACCATCGGGGGCATATTCGGTTAAAAGTGGTTACAACTTAATTATGGATGCCGAGTTGGCACAGACAGATACCCTTCCTCCTTTGGAGAAAGCTCTATGGACCAAAATTTGGAAGGTTCAAGCAGCTCCTAAAATAAAGCATTTCCTTTGGTGGTGCCTTTCAGGAGCGTTAGCAGTAAAGGATAAACTGAATTCTCGCCGGATGAATTTAGACCCAAAATGTCAAGCGTGTGGGCTTTCTAATGAAACTATACTTCACGTTATGTTCCATTGTCCCCGAGCGGTGGAGGTGTGGGAGTTATCTGGCCTCCAACTTCCACCTCATGGGTTTTCCTTGTCCTCAACATTCCTCAATCTCCATTATTTGGTAAATAATACCTCCGATGGTGATGAGTCTGTCGGTTTTCCCTGGGTGATGTGGCAAATTTGGAAAGCGAGAAATGGGTTAGTCTTCGAACAACAATTATACACAACGGAGTTTATTATCAAACGGGCTAAAGATGACAGACTAGAATGGTCTTCTGCAAATATCCATGGCCAGACAAATGAATCGACAGTGGAGTTACTAAAGTGGCAGAAACCGGTAGAGCCGTTTGTTAAATGTAATGGGGCAAGTTCTTGGGTACACGCCAATCGTTTGAGTGGGACGGGCTGGATTATAAGGGATCACAATGGGATTCCCAGGTTTCATGGCCGCAATGCTTTTGCTAATATGGCCACAAAGCTGGAAGCCGAGATTGAAGGACTTACATGGGCAGCTTCTTCTTTGGCGACCTTGAATATTCAAAACTCGAAGTGTCGGACTTACAACTTTTGGACGCATTACATCATCCATCTCATTTCCCATCAGTTCGAGCAATGCTTGGTAGGGTTTTCAGTATTATGCTATCTATACAAGGTTGTTTGTTTACTAGCACTACTTCAGTAGCAAATCAAGTAGCGATTTGTATCGCTAATAGTGTGACGAAGGAATATAAATATCAGTCATACATCTCTCGTAATGGTCCTTCTTGGTTGAGTGATCGTTTGCATCAAGATTGTTTATTGTAGTCCTCCTTGTTTTTTTATATTACCCGCCTATTGGTGCGTAACTGTTAGCTCATTGTATGGCTTTTGCCAACACTTTTATCTGAATAAAATCAATTTGAACAAAAAAAAATATATATATATATATATATATANTCATTAGTTATCACTAGTTATCACGTAACCAAATAATTATCACATTATGCAAATACCCATTTAACCATTAATATAGTGACTAAATTTCTTCTCTCGGTGTTAATGGCCAAATGGATATTTGCATAATGTGATAATTATTTGGTTATATGATAACTAATGATCCGTGAATTGTTATCTTATGAGTTGAATGATATACACGAATTTTAGGTGATATCTATTGTAACATCACAATCACATTATGCATAAGTCAAATATATAGAAGATCTTATCACAAAGTTAAAAATTATTAAACCCATTCCTGTGAACCCCAATTAGTCAATACTATTGGTTGAGAATTGAAGAGTAAAAATCCAAATCAACCGGTCGAACTCAAAACTTTTAACATAATTCTGAAAATCATAAAAGTCTACAAACCAAGTTCAACATCAAACCGACTCAAGCCCCACACGACACAAGAAATACCAACAGAGACACTCATAAAACCTTAAGCCTCAGATTCAATACAACTTGCTAATTCGGTTTAACTTTCTGAAGCACCCAATAAACCGAAGATGACCGATAAAAACGATAACCAATACTCTTCACTTATTTGAGATAAGTTATCTCTAAAGAAATATTTTGTTTGAGAATTAGACATGTTTTATCACTTCATTTTGTACAGTCTTGTCCTAAGAAGAGGTAGCTCCTCTCTGCCTCTTACGTCTCTTCCTCTCTATCTAAAGCTTTCTTGGGAAGAACATGGGTTTCATACAAAGCAAGAATATCTTTCTTGTTTTTATGGCCTCTGTTCAGAATCAAATGTCCACAATCGTACTTGGTCAATTCATGCTTTAGATTCTGCACAGTGAGCTTCTTGTAATCCTCTACTTCCTCCTCGTCCTCACCATCTTGCTGGTTCTGAGTATCCTCATCACCTGTAGATACCAAGACACCTTCCTCGGCAACAATGTGATCATCTCCTCTTGTGCTTCGGATCGCTTATTAGTCCTCAAGATTCTGTCACTTCTTCTCCAATGTCCATATCAACAACATCTTCAATTCTGGTCCGCTTCCCACGTGATGAACTCGCAGCTCTGATTTTGTTGTCAAGTGCAGTTTCTTTCAACCTAGCTTGAGCTAATTCTTTCTGAAGGTTATCAACAGTTGCCTGTGCGGCTTGCAGCTCCAGAGAAAGGGCTTCAGCTCTTTGGTTTGCAACTATATGACCCTTACTCTCTTCATTCAACACCTTCTCCAAGGACTTCATGTTATGCACCCTGTTGATTGTTTAACTTTAACAATGATTCAAATTCCTTCTCTCGTTCTTCGACTCTTGATTCTAAGATTGAAACTTTGGAAACAGCATCCATCTCAGAAACGAAGTCTCTGCAATTCATCTTCCAAGTCAGTCTTATGCCTTTCTAAGTTTTCGACTTGCCTCTCGGCTCGTTCAATCTGAGCAAATGAATTGACTCTCACTTTTCTCCTTTTGGGAAGTGACCGCATCAGCTCGAGCTTTGTCGGCCAGTTCAGTAGCATGTTTAGCTTCTTTCTCAGGTATCTTACATTTCTCTTGGACTCCATCAAACCTTTCAAAATCAGGTCGGTACTTTTGCTCCAAAAGGATTTTCTCTTGTTCCAACTTGTTAGTCTCCTTCTCATATGTTAGAGCCTTTGTATTGGCACTGTCTAACCTATCAATCATTTCCCTTAGTTCTAATTTTAGTGATGTTCTTCCTATGTCAAAGCTTTTGATATTCGACTCAGCAGCCTGCAAAACGACACAACACATTGGTAGGATTCACGATCCAAAAAGGTTCAACTCACAAAACAAACTTATCAAAATGCAAGGGACAAGTACACTACTTTCCGAAGGTATTTAAAACAGGGGAAGATATCACATGTTAATATACTATCATTTCGACAAGCTCACCTTCAAATCTTATCTTAGAACAGTTGGAGACTGCTCTGCAGCCTTACATTAAAACACAGATTCTGTTATGATTTCCTTTAACGTAGCTTCATCTTCTGGACCTTAAACGATTAACAATTTCCCTTGAGAAAAACTCAATTCAACATTACATACAACAAAGCAACAACAGACTTTCTTAGACATCCTAAACCCAGAACATTAATTTGAAACTTGTAAGTCACTGAGAGAGAGAACATTATACGGCAGAACATAGGTTAGCTCAAGAACCAAGCAGCAGTGTATTTAGATGAAGATATGGCTCCAGCAGCAGCATCTTGAGAATGACATTTGTTAACAAAATCAAGAAAACTACAGCATTTCAGATGTCTGGGAAACTATAAAGAAGGAGACACTTGTCTCATAATGCTTCTGTACTCACAAACGAATGCTAAAGTAGCTTAAGAGAATGTAACAGCATATTCCCAGAGATCTTATTCAACCTCGGATCTACTCAACTCCGAATCGAATCTCAAGCACAAACTAAGCAACAAAACCTATCGATAGCAACCTTTTTTCTCGGAATTCAATCGCCACAATCACAAAGAAAGACTCGTTGTCGGCAGATTCACCACGAGTAGAGATGTTAACCATGTGCTTCTCTGCAATCCCTNGAATGACATTTGTTAACAAAATCAAGAAAACTAAAGCATTTCAGATGTCTGGGAAACTATAAAGAAGGAGACACTTGTCTCATAATGCTTCTATACTCACAAACGAATGCTAAAGTAGCTTAAGAGAAGGTTACAGCATATTCCCAGAGATCTTATTCAACCTCCAAATCGAATCTCAAGCACAAACTAAGCAACAAAACCTGATAAGCTAAATTCCAGCTAAGTAACCAACGCTACATGGGGTTAATTCCTACCTATCGATAGCAACCTTTTTCTCGGAATTCAATCGCCACAATCACAAAGAAAGACTCGTTGTTGGCAGATTCACCACGAGTAGAGATGTTAACCATGTGCTTCTCTGCAATCCCTGAATCGTCTCCGTCGTGATTTGATGAATCGATGTTCACGTAAACCCAGAAAGCTGAGCTTCATCGCAGGTCAAAACTGTGAGGCAGAAAGCTTTTCGTCTAAATTGGCACAACTGGGTTTCTTTGAAATTTCCGAATCCGACTTCATTTTTATTGTCATGATTTGATAAATATCCTTAGGAATTGATTCTCCGATGATAGCTTTATTTAACCCACAAAATCAACTTCACCAAATCGTAATCATTTTGGAAGATTGAAAAGATAAATATGATCAATTTTGAGAGATAAACAATTTCTGTAATTTGATGGAGCTATTTTAAATAACACATAGATCAAAAGAGATGAATGGATAAATTTGGAGATTTTTTTAATAGAAATCATCTTTCTNGGAGATTTTTTTTTTTATAGAAATCATCTTTCTCTCCTAAGATGAACTATAATTTTATTTTTCAATGACTTGTTGTCTTCTTTATATTCTATTGGATACCAGGTAACATGTGATGTCATAAATTTTAATAAAAACTTTTTTTTTCTTTTTTTACAACTTGATATTTAGAATTTTTTGGCTAAAGTGAAATTCACAAATTGGAAGTTTTGTTAGTGGAGTGATGATTTTACAATTCATATAATTGATGTTATGATTTTACGGTTCCATTAAAATCCTATATTATTTATGTGATGCTTTATAAGTTGGGTATTTGATGATTTTACAATTCTATAAAATTTTAGTGTTATTGGTGTGGTGATCTTTTTATTTTTACTCATTAAATATAATTATCAAAATTTTAAAGATGTCAAGATATCTTAAAATCCTTAAAATATATTTTTTTTCCAAACTTAACAAAACTCTTTACATATTTGACAAATTTCTTAATTTTTAAATCAACAAAATCATTTAATTTGTAGTTACTTGACTGAATTATCCTTTCAAATTGGTAAACTGTTCAATGGGGTGTGTCAGGCAAAGCCTTAGTCTCTATGCTAGCTTACACCAGTCAACTCAAATCAGACAATTTATTTTTTTTTCACTTGTTATCGGCAGGATTTTCAATTTTCTAAAGAGATAATTATGGTCTATTAATAAAAAATTTTAGAAAAAATTAAAAATTAGAAAATTGGTGAACGTGAGACTCTTAAAACACCGAGAAAAAAAAACCAAATGAAAAGTAATCGATGAAACTGATAATCTTATCGACCGTTTATGAAAGACCCAATTGCTCTCCTTGAAATCAAAAAGAGCATGTTGATCCGTAAGTTGGTGTGAAAGAAGACCAATCATCTATGTTCACACATGACAACAATGGTGGTTAAGTTAAAAAAAAAAANTCACACATGACAACAATGGTGGTTAAGTTAAAAAAAAAAAAATTAAACATCATAGGTAAGGTTAAATGTGTATATATATATATATATATATAACATGTTCAAAAATATTACTTTCAAACATATGAAAATATACACATGTTACTCTCACACACATATATATATATATATATTATGTTTTTTTCTAAAAAATACTTTATTCATGTTCTTCTTTTCCAAAAGAGAAGACCTTATTTGGAATTACGATAGATAGAATTTAAATGAAGATGTGAAGCAAGTAATAAGAAGATCAAATTTGGATACACTTGAACCAAGTGTAGATGATGTTCTCATAATCCCATTGTGGCAGTAAGGAAGTGTTTCCCATGCTCTCCGAGCGGTCAATGCCAAACGTTTGGCTCTGACAAGGAGTTGGATCTCCTTAACAAGAACATGTGGGGGTTTACAAATTTGAGAGTGTAGTCTGGACTTACGCTCTCTCCACAAGTGGTATACAATAACTTGAAACAGGATCTTGCATATAATATTGAGCTTCCTATTCGAAGAAGGAGACTGTAGC